>JAUZSW010489943.1:0-17105 GCA_034780735.1 Hyalogyrina grasslei
GTGTTAGCCCAATCATTGCAACAGCGCCAAGTTGCCCCAACTCGCCCAAGGAAAAAGAATTGATAACGCCGTACATGGCGCTAGTTGTCGAGACTAATGCTACGCCCGACCAAGTTATTGCGTCTGCCTGAGTCATGTATTCGCGCCTTTCGGTTATCCAGAGCAACGGCTAAACAGTCCAGAGCGATTACGTCTACGATCACGGCGTGCTTGTCTGCGTGCCCTGCGTCGCGTACCGCCTAGTAAGCCTTGAACGCGACTACCAGTGCTACGTATAATCGACCGAACGGGTTGATTGTAACGCACTCGCTGAGCTACTCTAACCGCACTCGCTCGGACTGGCTGACGTGCTGAATAAGTCCCGCTGCAACTGGCTCGCACAGTGGGGGGGGCTGCGGTAAATGAGCCAGAGCAGCGGGTCGAGGTAGTTTCTGTGGATGATACGAAAAACGGTTCGCCTTCCGAGTATGTCACGGTCTCGGTTACTTGAGGCGCGCTCGAGTAAAACTGAGGCGCTGCCGAGTAGTAGTCGGGTTGATCGCATTGCCCATCGGGGCAGTTTGCGTACGATGCGCCGCAGAATAAGACGATTAGCAAAAGGGGTAAATACTTCATTGGTAGGGTTCCTTGTCGGGGAATTGTGGATTGAACTCAATCTGTTTTATTGCGATCAAGAAAAACAATCGTCGCGGCCAGTGAAAGGTCTATCGCTACCGTAGTAAGGTAGTAAGCTGACACGCGACGATTGCGACTTGGAGATGCGTTCATTGTATCGTTTACCCCAGGCTTGCCAAGCATCTAATTGCTTTTGTTGCTTGGCGATGATAGCTTCTAGGGCTTTTACCTTATTTTCAAGTGCAACAATGCGGCTCGGTACAAGCTCTGCCGTCTTTACTGATGCGGATTTCGTAGACAAAGAATCTCCCGATCCGCCGCATTTATTGCATTTGATTTTGATTGTTCCGTCTGTTGAGATAAACCCGGTTCCCTTGCACTTTGTACATTTCCCGTCCGGTGTTGGCTTTGGCTTCGGTGCTGGTTCTGGGGTATTCACTTGGTCGCAACAGGCCAGTGCGGTAGTGGCGACTGCGAATGCGTACGGCTCGTAAGCCTGCATTGCGTTTTCGAGTTTCGGGGCGGGTGAACACCCTGCGAGTAGGATTAGGATTACTAGGTATTTCATGCTACCATCCCCCCAGGGTTAAAATGAACAAACGGAACCGCTGCAATGCCTTGTTCCGCTTCTAATTTTTCGTAATCTATTTGAGTCGGCTCGAATCCCCTAATGCCAGAGAACGCAAACGTGTCGTTGGCTCGCAGCATAACGTAAGCATCTTCCGCGACAACCCACCAAGAACAACCAGAGATTGCAGGGTGCTTGTCGCCGATTCCGGGATCGGGGCCGCTGCATGATTCCGGCCCCCATGACTGGAATAGTCGGAACTGTGGCTCGCCGTTTACCCAGCGTATTCCGCCGAATTCCATTTGATGCGCCCATGTTCCAGATCGTCGTACAATGCCTTCACGGTTCCGCTCCATTTGCCCGTATCCGACGGTCGAAGCGACTGTTACCGTGCAATCGTTTTCTAGGGCCGCTGCCAGTTCGTCTATCGTTTGAATCTGAACAACTTCGGCTATGGTGTGTTTCTTGGCGTACACGTCGAGCATACCGTTTCCACGTCCACCGTCCTCTTTACCGCCACACCCGTATTTACCCCAAGCCTTTTCCTTTTCGGCTGAGTAGATTCTCATGTCGTGGGATGCGATGCCGGTGCTTTTTGAATAATCTTCACGGAGCAGAATGCCCCATTTTTCAAGCCACTCCGCAGCAGCAGAACCCCAAGAGCCATCGCCGCCGGGGTCAATTTGTCCGCCTTGCGCTTCGACGCGACACCCACCGTAGATAGCTTCTGTCGATGCTTCGGAGGTAAATTCGCTAATCCCGGCCACGTGTTGAATAGCCATTAACTGAGTGGCCACTAACTCGGCTCCCCATGCAACACATGAGCCTAGCCCTTGATTTCCCCGTTGCCAATTGGGGCGCACAGACATTAACGGCAACCACAACTTCTTGTCAATCTGTTGCGGCTTCTTCGGTATCGCCTGCCACTTGGCGGATCGCTGGTACTCTTCGCGATGGTACCGAAATGGTGCTTCGTGTTTTACTCCGAATAGTGCATTTACCCTAGTCATATTAAAGCAACTCCCAGGCCAAGGATTTCCAGATTCCAATAGCCTGCTTCCGCTCGGCTGGTGTAAATTCCTTCTCGTTGCCGTCACGGTTCATCGCCTTAAAAGCACTGAAAAGATGCTCCTTGAACCCTTTTGCACTCCTGTCCACTCGCTCGGCCACGATCTCAATCATACGTGCGTGGTGCGTATCGAGTTTGACATATCGCCCTTTTCCGGTTTCAAGGCTCTTAGCCATCTCGGAAAGGATCGCGGAACAGAGCAATCGCTGAGTGTCACTCTCGAATTCTAGCTCCGAAGCTATCGCCGGTTTAGGCTCTGGGGTGATTCCACCGCCGACTGATAAGGCTTCTTGGACTTTGACAAAAGCGTAGATGCCAAGCCCGCCCGCGCCGATGACAACCAGTGCCGCAACGACAAGAGCTACTTGCACAACGGGGTGCAGGCTGCCGTGCGCTTCGTTGCCTGCTTTGATGTCGGCTTTGTATTCTGCCCGTGCTGATTCCATCGGGTTGCCCTCGTAATCCCTTTCTAAAATCTCAGGGTTCCGCTTAGCGTTTTCTTCACGCCATCGCTCGAATTCTTTTCTGTCTTTGTCCAGTTCAGCATTCCGCGACAATGGGGCTTTCACCCGTGGCGTTGGAACGTCAACGGGTATCTCTGGCAGTGCGTAAAACGGCCTTGGTGGCACGGGTGGAACAGGCGGGCTTGGCGTGTCCGTATCACCTCGCCAGATATTACCGCCAGATACCTGCGACTCCAAGTCCTTCCTTCGCTTCGCCGCGTTACGCCTACGTGATGCACGGCTCATATTAGCTCCATGATATTGTTGATTGAATTTTTGCCTTCCTCGATTACGTTCCGCGACGCGTCTGCTGCCACTTTTAGATATGGCAACAATCGACGAAGTTCGGCCACGATTGCATCATCAAATTCAGTTTTCGTCACATCGACAATTCGTCCGCCGCATCGAGTAGCACGATAGCAAGCTCGTATCGCCATTCAGGATCGAACCAGGCCACGCCATCGGCAAAGAAACTCTTTACCTTTGCGATTGAAAACATTGCTTCCGAAACCTCACCCGTGTTGATTTTACTCAGCACGTCGAAGATTCCCGTCACTTTTTGCTTGCTCATTTTTCTTTTTCCTTTTCTTGTGTGCGTTTGCGAGCCAGATTTTAATGCCACGCTTGTTGCAAACTGTCTGACAACGATAGATATACTTGGCATCGGTTTTTAGATCGCCGACCAACAGGATAATTCCGGGCTTTTTCCCGGTCACATCCGCGTAGTAGAGTGATTGCCCTATCGCCTCAGCCCACTTTGCTGCCCAGTCCGCCTAAATCGCATACGTTGGCGTGAGAGCGTCAACGCGGGTGCGGTCCCATAGTTTGGCTTCGATCTCTGCGTTGAGCAGGTAGGGGTTGTTTTCGAAGTCTAACGCCATCTGCTCGACAACTTCGGTTTCGATGCCTATGTAGGTCGGCTTTTTTTGCTCGCCGGGTGGCAGCATAACGGCAAGCGCAGACACAACAATCGACGGCATCATTGCCGATAGTGATATTTTTGCGAGGTGCATTGCGATTGCTGGCTTCATGGCGGTCCTTTTGTATGGCGGTGGTCTCAGGGCTTTCGCCCCATCGCTCCTTGCGTACTAAGCGTCTGGCTATATCAGCCAGCTTTCGGCAAGGCCACTTCCACCGTGTGTTTTGCTTTCCTCGATATGCAATTACCCTAGCGTTTCCATTGCTGGATGTCAACACGATTTTGATAATCGACTGTGCTTGCACGATCCGCTGGAATGCCTGAAAATACCTTGCCTTGCCTATCTTAACATATAACCACCCGCTTATCCTAGCATAGGCAAACACAATAAAGACTTCAATGCCTGCCAGCATGTTAAAATAGGCAATCTACTGGTCTATTTTACCGTGCCAATTCGCACAAAAGCAGAGTGAAGCGCTTTGAAGCGCTGCAAAACCGATTTTGAAGCGCTCAAGCGCTGCACCTTAAACCGTTACGGCCAATGAAGTTAAGTACAAGTGCAGCGCTGCAGCGCTGTTTTGGCGAAACAGAGAGTGACGTGTGAGAGAGAGTGTGATCGAGGAACAAGAAGGACAATAGCAAAACCAAGAGCGGTGTTTCGCTAAACTAGCGCTTCAGCGCTGCATGTATACTAAAAGAATAAAGAAGAAACAAAACAATAATAATAATAATATATCTATCTACTTACTTACTACTACTATAGTAGTAGTATTCGTCTCTCGCGTTTTCTCTGTGTCTCTGATTTCTGATTTTTGAAAAGTGCAGCGCTAAGTGCAGCGCTTGGTATTTTTGCAGCGCTGCACTTTGTTTTGCCGCATGTTAAGATAGGTAGCTTTGAAACAAAAGAAGAGCCAACAAGTCCTAGTTGCTGCCTCCTTTGGTTGTATATCGCTGGTTGTACGCCACGGCTTCAAATTGCCGTTGTAACGCTCTCTTGACCCGGAAGACACAAGATAACGCTGTATACTTCCTCTGGCTGTGAGGGGGCGGATTTAGGGCTGTCATAGAATGTCGTCTTTTCTTTCCAACTCCATTCTGGCGGATACCACCACCGAGCCGAATTCTTACCAAGCAACTTTTTCCAGTCGGATTTCTTATGGCTTGTGCCCCAACAGCCGTCCATGCAAAAGTCTGGCGATTTCTGCTGTGCTTCAGGGTTCTTGATTTTCTTCGCCAAGTCTTTGATTTCATTTTGCAAGAATCCTAAAGACATGTGGTTTGCTTCAGTTTGCACATCAAGCTCCTTTTCAATTGCGCGGAACATTACCAGTAGTTCGTCTATGCTTTTAATCATTGTTCGTTGTCCTCGCTTTCCTTTTCAAGCTCTTTGGAAATTAAATTCGCGTACCCGGCGATGTCGTCCCAGTTATCAACGTAGCTAGGGTCTTTACCTGTAACGATCCGTGCAATCTTGACAGCAATCATATCAAGAGCCTCTTGTTGGGTCGGCGCTAAAACGTAGAAGCCATCATCTTGTTGCATCGCATTTTTAATCTCACGAGACATTGCCGCCGTACTCTTAAAATCGCCGTACTGCTTTCCGCGTTCTTTTGTTATGTCTTTCATCTTCTCACCTTTTCTAAAATGGTACGTTAGTAAAATCAAACTCATCATCGACCGGCTTCTTTTCCGGCCACGGTGCAACGTCTTCTTCTTGCTCTTCTTCGTCGTCTATCATTGGTGGTAGCAATACCCCATTCACGTTTCTCTTGTTGATTCGGCGCTGGCATGATTTTGCGTCATAATCCGCATCAACAGCCGCTTTATGCCACGTCCGCTCCAATCACTCTTACTTAGCATCCCGGTTATCATACCGGTAGCAATAAAAATGCTTTCATCTTTCATAACCCTAATTCCAATCGACTCGATGCGGTCTGAGAATTCGCGGTTTATGTCTTCACCCCCTTTGCAAATAAAGTCGCTGATAATCTTCCCAACGGATAGGTTGCCGCGATGCCCACAATTGATACGGCATGATAGGATATAATCTAAGAGCCGCTCTTCGTCGCCTTCCATTTCCGGCTCGTCAAGTACGGCATTTTCGAGAACGTATTGCAATTTCTCTTTGTAGATTTCCTTCGGCGCGTCTACCCCATGCTCGGCCATGACAAGCATCGTCGCGGGTACTGCATAGCTCTCTATAAATCGCCGGTCGATGCCGTCGAACTTCATTCCTTTGATTTCGTGTGCCTTCTTCCTGGCCTTTTTCGCGTACCATACCGCTGTCGCAAGTAAGCATTGCCCTAGTCGCTTTCTCTCGCTTGAACTTGGTAACACTAATTTTCCAAGCTCGCCCGCTTCCGGTTCAACTAGGGTCAACACACAAAATCTGTTTCTGTCTGCGCTCTCGATAAGCCCTGGCTCGATAGCAGCCACCCAAGGGATATGACGCAAGACGAACCCGGTTCCCTTTTGGTCGGAAGTACCACGCCTAGTCTGTTCACCCCTGCTTGAGTTTTTGAACGAGTTCAATATCTTTTGCCGCTCTTTCGATTGCTCGAATTCGTCGCAGAGGATAATCGCCGACGTGTTGTTGATTCCCTGCCGCAGTCCGGCCTCTGTGCTTTTCGATTGCTTGAACGCCTGAGCACCGTAGATTCCATCATGCAAGCCCTCTTCGCCGCCAAGAAATTCAAACAGGTAACTTTTGCCGCTGTTCGTTTTTCCCGTCACCGCAACTAGGGGCCGCCAGTGCCAAACGGATTGAATGAAAGTAGACATCACAAGCCCGGAGCACAACTGCACGTCAATGTCCCCGTTTTGCCAAGCCCACATTCATAGATACTCTTTCAGCTTGTTAAAACAATCCCGGCCAAAGTCCGTACCGCAATCGAGTTCGTGTAAATCGCGTTGCATTTGTTCGTGATCGTACCAAGAGTAGTTACAACCCAAGTCTAACTGCAAGCCATCGGAACGCGGGGTAATTACCCTTCGTAGTGTTTTGTCTCCATTCCACCGGCTAGCCTCACATGAGTTTACTAGGACAACAGCGGATTCGTCGGGAGATAGCCAAACGCCTGCCCCTCGCTCTTTGCCCGGCTCAATCTTCGCACCGCCAGCAATCAAAGCGATTGCGTTTTTAACATCGTTCAACGGGTGCATCCCTGGCAGGTCTTCCTTGCTTTGGTGTACTCGCTTCTTTACCACCGGCCCTCAAATTTGCAACAAGCTGCAATAGGTTAAACGCCCAGGGTCAATCACGTCTGTCTTTCGATGGAAGAAAGAAAACAGCTTTACGTTGCCGTTTTCCATTTCCCCCATCACCTCAAATTTCAACAGCGAACAAAGATTGCGTGCCGTGTCCATGTCGCTATTTTCGTCGGCTGTTCCCGCTGGTGTATCGTCAAGCGTCTTTTGCTGTGCAGTGTCGGCCAGTGCAAGCAAGTCGCTGTAGCAATGCCCCTCTGCAAGATAGTCCGAAACATCTTTGCCGTGATCGTCCGTTACCTCATAGGGTAATTACACTAGCTTTACTTCTTTTGCACCAGCTCGGCTGTAAGCATTAGCCCACACCACCGCGCCGCCCTGCCCTGGCTTATCCGCATCGTGTAGCACGTAGGTCTTCGGTGCATGTAGATCGGCCATCCAACGCGGCTTCTGGCTGGTTCCGTTCGAGTTGGTTATAACAACGTGCTTTTCTTTTAGCTCTTTTGGGATGATCGCCTGCATTGCAATGAGATCGCTAACGCCCTCGACTTTCCAAAGCACCTCGACAAGCCCTTTTGTTTTCAATCGGTCTATGGCGTGTTTACCCATAAGCCCAAGCTCGTTGCAAGACGGGTGTTTCTTATCCTTTACCGTCTTGTATTTTATCGCCCCTCGCTTTGTCGAAATCAGTTTTCCGTAAGGGTCGAACATCGCGTAAACGAATGGGGTATTCGCCTCTTGGTCGAAAACCTGTGCGGCTAAATAGAACTTGCCGCTGTGCTTGACGCGGACAACCCCGGCTTCGTGCAGTGCATCTTGCGTTATCTTCACGCCTTTTTTTCCGCGTATGGAAATGTAGACGTTTGCAATTTGCTCAGCCCATCCGATAAGCTTGGTGTACTCAAACGGTGTTTTCTTCTTGACTGTCTTTTCTGGTTGCACTCCAACGTACTCGGCAACCTTCGCAAGAGATTCTGCAAAGTCAATGCCAAGCATCCAGCCAACAGCAGCAAAGCCATCGCCGTTTTTCTCATTAAAACAATGATTGCAAAACACGGCACCGGCTGATTCGTCAACCAAACGGAATCGAGTATTGCCGCCACACTTAGGGCAGGGGTGTTCGCACCCATTGTCTAGTACGTCACGCGACATACCGCCAACCGATTCTAAGATTTCTTTCCAGCGTCCTGTTGCCGCTTGCCTTACGATCTCCTTATCATACTTTGCCATCGTTTTTATGCTTTCTGTGGTATCTATTAAACCAGTTAAATGTATAAAGTTCCGCTAGCCGAACCGTATCGCAAAACATCCAGGAAACGGAATAGCGCTGTTGGAAACGTGTTAGCATTCTCGCAAACAACTTCGCGTTTTCCTTTTCGGTTTTTCTTCCGTAGCTCGGCATGGTGCGAATACACTCCCCGAAAGAGCCTTCGACAACTATCAAACCGCAAGGGATGCAAGAAAGGTTTTCAAGCTCTTTCTAGAATCGTTCGCGCCGTCCGATTAAACCTTTCGCCTTTTAGCTAGGCGTTGTCCAGCCAAGAATAGTGGACTGGCAATCCGCTACAGACTTTCTCTCTACGTTGCACTCACCGAAATATAGGTCGGTGGTGTAATCGCCCAAGGAATGAGGATGCCGCCCGAGAGCAAGCCGTCGCGTCGGTACTTGGTAGATTTTGTGCTTTGTCTTCGCATCCGATTTTATATTTTTGAACTCGAACGGTGCTTGCTCTGCCGTGTCTATGATGATAGTAAATTCAGTTTGCATTGAATCCGTTCCGATAAAAAGGTCCTGCGAGTTTCGATTGCTTGTCTACGTCGGCTCGACTCGAATACACGCTTTTCGCCGACTAGGTAACACTCTTTTTCCGCGCGTGAGATCGCGGTATACCACCACTCCCGAGAGTAGACGCGCTTCGCCCCTTCGTCAATCGGAATGAAAATGTACTTTGCCGAGGAGCCTTGCAACTTGTGGCATGTAATCGCATAGGCTAGATCGAACGAGCAACCCGGCTTGTCTTTTCTGTTCTTTGCAAGTGGAATGCAGACCACAACGCCGAGAGTTGTTTTAACTAGCATTCTGTTTAATTCTATCTGAACTACTCTTCCAAGGTCGCCGTTTGCAACGTATTGCTGCCAAGGGGCCTTGATATATTCGCCTTTATGCAATTTGAAAACCGCGTACTCGTTGTTTTGCAAGCAGACAACCTTATCGTTCAATGCAAATCGCCTGCGAAGCTCGTTATGATTGTCGAAGATTATCTGTACGTTTTCGCCTTTCAACAGTGATTGAAATTTCAAATTCAAAACCTCTCGACTCATCAAAGTCTTTTCGTTTACTCCTACTACTATCTGGCAATCCTCGATAGGGTTTTCACTTAATTCGTGCATTATGTTGAAAATCAACTCCGTGTTGTCGAAGTCGTTATCATGCGTTAGATTTCCCTCAAATACAACCGCATCACCCGTTGCAATCACATGTCAAGCCTTAACAATCGCCCCGCTATTGCGTCTTATTTCGGTAAGTTCTGCGTTCAATACCCCCGCTGAGACCAAATCACGCATGGGACAACCCTTGCCGATTGGCGGAAGCTGGCCAATGTCGCCTATGCAGATTAGCTTTGCGTTGCTTGGCATGGCTTGCAGTATTCGAGAAAACAGCTTTTGGTCGAGCATTGAAAACTCGTCCAGGAAGATATAGTCAACGTCCAGCCGGTTCATTTTGTCGAATGTAAATGTAAATACCCCATCTTCATAAATAGAGCCTAGCATTCGATGCACCGTCGTTGCCTCGAAAACACCTTCGCCCACTTCGTTTAATCGCATTGCTGCTTTGCCTGTCGGGGCGCAGACCATGACGCGGTTTGTAGATTTCAACTGCTTGATTAACTGCGTTGCAACGTAGGTCTTACCGGTACCTGGCCGTCCAGAAAGAATGCAGATTCGACTGCCGGGGTCAAGAACCAAACGAGCAACTGCTTGCTGGTGGTGGCTTAGGGTGTTCTCCGCTAGCGTGATTCGCTCGACGCAACTTTCGTTTAACATAGCAGAAATCGTATCGACGATCTCGCATTCGATTGCCGAGTCATTTTTCAGTGCGATAAACCTGTGCCCTAGCATTAGGTCTTGCAGTGGTGATTCATCTTTTGAATAGTGATACGTCTGCACTGCAACGCTTGCATGTAATCGCCCCAGTGAGTACCAGTAGCTTTCTTCGTCACTAAACACGCTTCGGAATTTCGCCTTAATAAATCGTTCGTCAAGCCAAGTGCTACCGGTTGCATCCAAGGTAAAGCAGTAAAGGAACAGAGCGTCTTTGCGAATTTCAGCCGTAGGGTCTTTGCCCTGCGATAGATAGAACTTATCACAGGTCAGAAAGCCAACACCTCGAAATGATATTAAGCAAAACGGGTTGCATGAGACTGCCTCTAGTGCGTTCGCCCCGAATTCATCAACCGCCCGTTTCGCTAGGTCTTTCGGGAATCCGTGACCGGCCAGAAGGGAACCTAATTCGACCTGAATTGTGCCGGTTTCAATCCACTTTGTGAAGAACTCGGATACCTTTTCGACTTGCGATTCGTTTAGAATGCTGCAATGCTTTGCAAGTAGTTCTTTATCGACTAGCACCTGCTTCACTTGCTCGGTGTCTTCGCCCAGTTCCTTTAATATCTTCTTGCTTGTCACGTAACCGATGCCGTTTACGTTCATCAACCCGCGACTAATCGAAAGCATTGTTGTCGGCGGCTTCAGTGCGTAGGAAGAAAACTGAAACTGCTTCTCTGTTTTCTTCGTTCGCCTGTTAGTGTATTCACCCCATCGGCCATAGAAGACGTACTCAAGACCTTTGATAAACGTCGAGTCCGAATGCTCTTTGCCTTTGGCCGAAACGTAGCTACCGTCTTCCCGCGTAATAAGTATAACGACCGTTTCGTCCCAGTTGAACTTAACCTCGTTGAACCGTGCTACCAATTCCATCGACTCGCCTTTCGTAAAAAAATGCTGGCGTGGAAGAAAACTACGAGTCAACTACCACGCCAGCCCCTTACACCACTGGGTTAAATATCATCGAAGTTAACAGGCGGTTCTGTCTTTGGTTGTGGCGGTGGTGGAATCGCACCTTTTGCTTTCTTGCGGTTTCCTATCTTGCGTTGCGAAGCGGGTAGCATCGCCAGAGCGTCCGCGTCCCTTGGTACACCGAGTGAAACCTTATCGTCAACGTGATAGATTTCGGCGTAGCAGATTTTTGCGTACCCCTTGTCGTTCAACTCGACCTGGCAAACAAACTGTCTACCCGCCGCGCTGTCAAGATTAATGGCAACTTGTTTGCCCTTGTCTGCGTCGCCCATCAAGCCGATTGCGTAGAGCAGCCTAGACGTTTTCTTTTTGGCGAACTCCCCTTGGTCCCTGTGGCTCATGTTCGGCGTGGGAAACTGAAACGATGCTTGTTTTCCTAATTGCGTAGTGTCGGTCGATTCTAGTGCAGTTGCCGTAAGATAAAGTCCATCAAACGGCATTCCATCAGTTTTTTGGTGCTGGTCCGTAAGTTCATCAATACCAAAATGAAACCAGCCTGGTGCTTTTACCCAACCGCCGACCTCGAAAGATTCGCTCGCCTCGAATGTAAATTCTTACATGGTGTAATTACTCCTTCATTAAATAATCTGAAATCTCTCTTGCGTCCTTCGCCGATGGAAACCAACAAGGTGGCCACCCAAGAACACGTAAACCAACTTCGTCTACTCTCTCTACTCCGTGTCTCTCAATCACGCCCTCTAGCACGCTACAGCCAGAATAGGCAGTTTCAAGAACTACTTTTTTGCCAGTGCCTCGCACCTCGCTATGATGTCCGCAGCGCCACCGTATGGCAGTTGCGGTATCGCATAAGCACCTCGCCCCGATAAAATCTTCGTGATTTTCTCTTGCGGTATTTTCAGCTGAGCGAACAGTTGTTGAATCTTCTTTTGCTGTTCTTCCGTGCAAAATGCACCCTCTCCAGTTAACATTTCTTTGACCGCTTGCTTTGCTTCCTCGGTATTGTCGTAAACGATTACCGCATCTTCGATGTCTTCAATGTCCTCGACCGGCTCAGGCGTTTCAACTGGGGTATTCACCTGCCTTACAATTATTGGCTGCGGCCGCTCTTTGTGCGGGAAGTCTTGTACCTCTTCCGGCGTATAGATTCCGGCTACAATTTGCGGCTTCATTCGACGAACCGCCCTTGATATATTACGCGCCCAAAGCATATCCTGTCGGGCAATCGGCGAAGACCAATTGTCTTTCAATTCGCCGCGTCGGTCCATCCAGGAAAGGTTTTCGCCCTTCTTGTTTGGTCGGATAATCCAAGGCCACTTTTCGTTTTGAACTAGCGCCCAGTCCATCGTGAAAACGCCGGTCTCTCCGTCGATAGTAAGCTCGACCGAAACTTTTTCAGGAGTGTACGATAGAATCTTGTGCTTACCGCCAGCATCAAGGAAGCGGGCAAGCATCGCATCGGCTTTTAGCGTTGGCTTGTTGTCGATGATATGATACGTGCGTTGAAATTCAAGCGGGGTGATCCCATCAATAATGCAAGTCAGTGCCACAACGTAGCCTTGCTCGATTGTCTTACAGCCAAACATTCCAGACTTCGCTATCTGCGTCCCCATGTCTTTCGCTGCAACCATAGGGTTTTCTATCTTGTTGTAAACTGCAATTGCGTTGTTACTCATTTTGTTCTTTCTTTTCGTTAAGTTAAAGAATAGTTAGTGTGGTGTGTTTACTCTTTTCAGTTAAACAACTCCGCCGCCCATGCGGTAATATAATTCGGGCATAATTTCCGTATCGTTTTTCGCGTACTCTATCGCCTTTGGCTGGTCGATTTCCCAGAGCCGTGCGAAGTCTTTTCCTTTAACGCCTTCGGTCTTTCCTGGCACGTTGAATACTTTGCAAAGTACGTCCAGGGTGATCGAATCTTTCGACCATTTCTCGCCGAGCTGCCACATTCGCAATAGGTCATCTACTTTACTTGGCCTGTACTGGTTCAAATCTCGAAGCAATTCTACAGGGGGTGAAACACCTAGTAGCCAAGAGCGACGGATTAGTAATGGGAAGTCAAAGCCGCGAATGTTGAATCCGATGTACTTATCCATTCGGAAATTATTCAGTACATCCCAGAACTCTTTCAGAATTTCGATTTCCTGCTCGTCATTATTTGCGAAGTTACCAAGCAATTTAGCTTCATCAAGATAACCATCCGCACACGTAATACAAAGCACCCGGCCAGTGGTAGCAGACAAAGCCGCTTTCTCCAAGTGTTTACCCCTCGCATCTTCAATCTTCGCCTCGATTTTCGTAGGGTATTTTAGGTTGCCGAATTTTATTTTAGATTCGTCGAACGATTGCATTACAATCGATTCTTCAAGCGGCCCGGGTTCTATGTCAAAAAATAAGTCCATTGCTGGTTGTCCTTTCGTGTTGGTGGTTGTTGTAGTGTGTTCACTCTTCTATAGATTCTTCACGAACCAGATTTCAGAAACGGTATTGTTCGCCTGCCCTTTGCTAGTTCGCTCGATGTATCGCCAGCCATCGTATAGCTCTCGGATTAGCGGATCATCGCCGTAACGAACGACAATTTCTGCCTTCTCGAATCGCCTAAGACTTTCGCGTAGAATCTTGTGTTTTTTTTCGTCGAAGCTATGCACGTAACTATCGCCAGCGCCAACCCAAGGCTGATCGCAGTAAATACCGCATCCCTCTTTGTCAGCCACGGAATCAATAACATCGATAGCGTCACTGCACTCAAACTCACAACGCTCGAATTGCTTCGCCCACGCTTCAAGGTCGCCTTTCACGGCTTGCAATCGGCTTGCGTTGTTTCCGCCGTTCGCTGTTCGCCTGATTGATACTTTGCCGCCCATGTTTTTTGTGCCGCCTTTTCCTTTGCGGCCTAGCCAGCATTGTGCCCAAAATGCCCAAGCTCTATTTATCCTGTCTGTAATGCAAAGCGAAAATACGTTGTCACCTGTCTCGTTAATTATTAAATTCGCCAAATAAATTTCTGACGGATGACTAAGTGTAGTCATGCACCTATGCACCAATGCGATATTAGTAAAACAGCTGCTCAGGATTCGATAGAAATTTATAGCCTCTTCGTGTAAGTCATTCGCAACAATCGCTTTCGCCTTCAAGTGCGGAAGAATCGAAGCCCCGCCAAAAAACGGAATCGTAACATGCTTGCAATTATCAAGCATCGCTGCAAGTTCCGCCGCAACTTTGCTATCTGAGCCAAACCAGGATAGTGGGGATTTAGTTTTCATAGTGTGCTCCTTTCAAGAAGCATTCTCCATGCTTTGACCACCACTCCCGGAACTTGTCCGTTTCCAATGGCTTTAATTCGGTCAGCCCTGAAGGCCAGCCCATCAACCACTCGACAAACGGCGGGTTCAGTTTCCCACCAACTCTTTCCGCAAGGCTCATTGACCATTGATTCATGCCTGGCTTCGGTGTCCTGGGGCGCTTCCGCAGCCCTCTCTTGTAGTCGCTGGACGTTGGCGTAGGCAAGTATCCACAGCCGCTTGCGTATGTGGTTTGCTCCGATCGAGGCCGCTGAAATAACATCCCATTCAGCATTGAACCCTGCTTCGGAAAGGTCGCCAAGGATTCGCCCGAAGTATTCTTTGCTTGTGAGGACTGGCACGTTTTCCAACAAGCAGAACGCCGGCTCCACTTCGCGTATGATGCGGATTGTTTCCGGCCAGAGGTTTCGGGGGTCATGCTAGCCGAGTCCTTTACCAGCGGCACTGAACGGCTGGCACGGGAATCCAGCAGTGATGACATCCACGATGCCACGCCAAGCATTTCCGTCAAACGTGGTCGCGTCATCCCAGATAGGGAACGGCGGTAGTATTTTTTCTTCTTGCCGTCGAAGCAAGACCTCTCGGCAATACGGCTCGATTTCAATTGCGCACACTGGTCGAAACCCAAGCAAGTGCGTGCCAAGAATTCCTCCACCAGCGCCTGAGAATAATGCCAACTCATTCATGCTACCCCTTCCTTGGCAACAATCGCCCGTGCTTTAATATGCGGAAGAATCGAAGCCCCGCCAAGAAACGGAATCGTAACGTGCTTGCAATTATCAAGCAGCTTGCCAAGTTCAGCCGCAACTTTTGCGTCAGAACCGAACCAAGACAATGGGGATTTTGTTTTCATGGTGTAAACGCCCTATTCGCCTTTCCAGTTAGGATTAACATGCTTCGATTCTTGCCAGTTCGTTTCGTCGAAGCCGGTAGGGAGTGGTACTTTAATCATTGGATTGCTTAAACCGATGCTATCAGTTGCTTCAAGCCAATGATTAACAGCACACACCGGGCAATTATCGTAAGCCCACCAACTGCCATCCTTATCCATCGCAATGCAATACACTTTTTCGCCTAAATAATCAGGCCACTCGTACCCCTCATTCACTTCTTCCTCTGGGGCGTTCACCTCTAACCCTTGACCGCGTGTGAATTCGACTCGGACTGCTACTGCGATTGCGTTATCGGTATCCGCAGACTCGACCGCCTCTTCACGTGATGGATAATGAAAAGAAGGTTCGTCTTGGCTTTCATAAAAATTACAGAACCGCACAATCTTTTCGGGGACGTTTTCGAGGTCTAGTCCGCTCGGCAAGACAATCTCGGCATGTAATCTTCCATCATTTGTGTACGCGTGGAATGTTAAGTCATTAGAGTTCGCCAGACCAGCAACCGCAACCGCTCTTTTGTATTTCACATCTTTCAGCTTATACGGTATCAAAAACGCCTTCCTGCGATCCTGCTTTGTCCTCAACGGCTTCGTCCAGTCTACTTGTATGTGTGTCATCTTCTCGCCTTCCGTGTTAAATAAATCGTATTTAGTCATAGCTCTGGCAGTCATCCTGCCATCCGACAAATAATTGCGAACAAACTTTACCCCGCCATCTTTCTCAACCAAGTAGCATAGGGTGCAAGTGCCAGTTAGTCCGCTATAAAGCAACGTCAATCTCTCGCCTTCCGCGTCGTTGTTGGCTGGCTTCGTTGGGTCAAATTCTGTCATCGTCTCGACTTTCGTTTATTGTGTTAATGGGGTGATTACTTATTCAACGTCAACGGGAAATTCAATGCGGAATGCTATGTGCCGTGCGCTATCGTGTGCCCTTGTCTTGGCAGCATTTTCGCTAGTGTGCATAATGACTTTGTTCGGATCATACTCGCACCCGATATTAAAAAACCGAACAATCTTTTCTGACGCGTTGTGAATGTTCCCTGGATACTCTGGTACCCCATCCTGTACTTCACCGTAGACGTTGTATGTCATAATTCTCTCATGTCCTTGTGTGATTTTAAGATAAACTAAAGGATAACAGGCACTCCCCTTTAGTTTCCGAACAAACTCCATTGTCTCCCCGTTAACGTCATTCTCCACAGGCTTCGTTACGTCAATTAGTTTGCGTTCCATCTTCTCGCCTTTCATTGTTGTTACTGGGGTGATTGCTTATTCGTCGCTTGAGTTCTGCGTTCAATCTCAGCGTCCAAACGAATGCCGACAGAATGACTGATTCGATAACGCTCCAAATTGCGTATACATTGCGAGCATAGCCAACGCCCATAGTTATCACAGCCGCTTTGAGTTATGACGTAATGCAAGTCCATTGCTGGACTGGCCTTGGAAGTGCAACATTCGGATTCGCAAACGTAAAGCGGTCTAGGAATTGGTATTTCATTTTTCATGGCCTTGCACATTGTCTTTGTCCTTTCGTTAAAGTGTAAATAACCCACCCGCCGCACGGTCTAGGTGGATTCCGTTTTGGGCCTTGCTATGTTGACGGCGGGCAGGGTGTTGATTAAATCGGCTGCATATCTTCCATTGCTCGAATCGCGTTCTCTTGTGCTGGGCTGTTGTCCGCACATCGCGGCGGCCTGTGTCCACCGAGGAAATGAATGTTTTGATTCTTGATTACCCCTAGATCTAGCTCCATGTAACAATCCATACAATACGGCATGTAGATATTCCTATAGATTGAATTTTCGATAGGAACCTTAATGCAAAGCAACGGCCACAATATGCGCTCGCCGCACGCATGGCAACTTTCGTTATTCATGGTGCATTCACCCTTTCAGGCTTCTTAATCGCCCGATAACTAGGCTTCTTTCCACTGCAAGCCATGAACGGAACAACGTCCGTTTTCGCCCCGCAATGGTTGCATCGAAGTGAGTGCAACAAGCT
>JAUZSW010491053.1:0-17083 GCA_034780735.1 Hyalogyrina grasslei
CGTCCTAGACGGAATTAGCGGACCCGAACCGGGGGATCCCTACTATGCCGCCCCTCCCGCTCGCCCGTTTGCCCAGGAGGTCGGGGCCGATCCGGGTCGACTCAGGATCGGGATCGCCCCCACGATTCCCGATGCCCCGACCCACTCGGATTGCTCGGCGTCGGTCGAGGTAGCCGGGAAGCTACTCGAGGGTCTCGGACACTCGGTCGAAGTCGCCCAGCCTGCCGACCTCAGGGATCCGACGTTCAGCGAGAAGTTTGTTGGCATCCTTTCCTCGTCAACGGTGGCGGCGTTCGCCAACTGGGGACAGCTGATCGGGCGCGAGCTAACCGAGGAGGACGTGGAGCCAGACAACTGGATGTTCTATCAGATCGGTGCGGCCATGTCGGCCGCCGACTACCTGGGAGCGGTCGAGTGGATGCACGCCTGGAGCCGACGGATGGCTGGCTGGTGGGCCGATGATGGGTTTGATGTGCTCGTGACCCCGACCCTCGGCTCGCCCCCGCCGAAGCTGGGTTGGCTAAGCGACCCGGCCGAGGGAGGCCTCCGGGTGATGGAGATCATGCTGACCACGGCCCAGTTCAACGTGACCGGCCAGCCAGCGGTGTCGTTGCCACTGGCCGAGTCCGAGGGCGGTCTGCCCATCGGGGTTCAGTTCGTCGGTCCGTACGCGGGCGAAGACATCCTCATCCGGCTGGCCTCCCAGATCGAGGAGGCGGCACCCTGGTCCGATCGGGTTCCCCCGGTATGGGTTGGCAACTAGCCGCGGCTAGGCCTTAGAGGTCTCGGGCTCGGTCATGGCTCCGATCCGGACCGGAGCCACGCGGTCGAAGTTCAGATCTCTCACCGAGGCACCGCCTCGCCCCCACAGCAGGTCGTATCCCTTAAGTCCCCTCAGCCCCGCCGCAAAGGCCAATAGCTCGTCTAGCTCGCCGGGGCGTGGCGGTCGGCGGGGGCTTGCGGTTCCCGCGAGGCGGATCGCTGGGGGAGGATCGAATTGACCTTGCTCGAGGGACGACAGCCAGTATCCAGCAGCACTGTCTACGGCCAGGAGGCTGAGGCGCGGATCTCGGTCAAGGTTACGGCCGAGCCCGGTTGCGAACAGTTCGAGGTAGCGTCCCTGCCAACCCGAGTCGAGGTGCACGGATCCAATCGGGGTCAAGTGAGGCGAACCGTCCTCGTTAATCGTCGAGACGGAGCAGTGGAGTGATGAACGCAGCCCCCGATTCACTATCTCGCGAATCTGATCCCAGTCGGCGTCACGTTCTTGGGTTGTCATCAGCTCTGCTTTCGGCTTGGGGCCAGGGGGGCCAGGATTGACCGGGCGGCCTCGATGGTGAACTGCTCGACCTGGGAGGAGGGGGCCTGGCCGACCGCCAGGGCGGGACGTACCGCCCCCATGGGGATATGCAGTACGGCGAATAGCACTCGCTCGGTCTGGTCACCCTCAGCCCCCAGCCGCTTGGTCAGCTCGACCATGGCATAGGTGACCCGGGATCGTTGGGCCCGGTTGCGATCGGCAATCTCGTCGGGCCACCCGTTGACTAGCAGGTCCGACGAGCGGTGGACCATGATGAGGCGGGCGTCATCGAGATTGGCGCGGCTCCAGCTGACGGTGTGCCGGGCTGCGGCCAGCGCCGCCTCAAGTGGGTCGGGCTCGGCGAGGGCCTCGAGGAAGCCGCCCTGGAATCGTTCCACGCATCGCAGCCAGAGGGACGCCACGAGGATGTCTCGGCTCGCAAACCGGTGGTAGATGGACCCGCTTGGTGCCCCCAACGATCGGGCAACGGCGCTGATGCTCACCGTAGAGGCCCCTTCCTCGTTGGCCAGCCGGAGACAGCGATCAAGGATCTGGGTATTGTTGAACTTTGAGGGCCTTGCCATATATTAGAGAGTACTCTCTAATATATGGCAAGGCAACCCGGCCTAGCCGACCAGGTCGGAGGTCTCTGCCACGATGGCGAACCGGTCGGATAGGGCGGCAATCGAAGCCAGGTGCAGTTGGTCGTGGGGGAGAATGCCGTTTCCGTCGGGGGAGGGAAGGTCCCTCGTTGCCGTGGCGTCGCTCACCACGGTGGTGGCCAGCCCGAGGTCAAGGCTCGCCCGGATCGTCGAGCTCACGCACATGTGGGTCATGAATCCACACACAATCAGGTGAGGGTGGCCGAACCCCGACAGCATCGCCAGCAGATCCGTGCCAGCAAAGGCGTTGGGCAGGGCCTTGACAACGACCGACTCACCGTCAAGCGGAGCCACGCGATCGATGATGCGTCCGCCGGCCGCCGGATCGAAGGCGCCGCCCGGCTTGCCGGTGTGAGCTACGTGAATGACCGGGCTGCCAGCCAAGCGAGCGGCTTTGAGAAGATCGACGGTCCGATCTAGAGCTGGCCCGATGGCGGGAAGCGGGATGAGTCCATCCAGATACTCCCGTTGAGCATCGATCACCAGGAGGGCAGAATCGGTGATCAGCGGTGAGTCCACTGGGGCCCCCGCCATCTGTCTTAGGGTGAGGGGAAGGTTCGTTGATTCGTTCATACACCCATGATGGTGAGTCGATCGGTGGACGACCAGTGGCGTATACGGCTATCTTCGATCAGAATGCGACAACAGTCAATCGGCCTTCTGGTACCGCCAAGATCGAGCCTATTTGAGTTGGCAACGCCCGTCGGAGTCTGGGCATCGGGTCGGGCCGATCGGGACGCCGACTCCCCCTTTCGGGTATCGGTGGGTAGCCCCTCGCCGGACCGTCCGATCACATCAAGCGCGGGGATTATGCTCAGCGGATTCGCTGACCTAGAGGCGGCCTCCCTTGCTGATCTTGTCGTCGTTCCGACCTGGCCGGTTGGGGCAGACCTTACGGTGAGCGAGGCGGCCGACTGTCAGGCAATAGTGACGGAACTTGAGCGGGCTCACCGTCGTGGCTCGGTGGTAGTCGGCCTATGCCTGGGAGCCTTCGCGGTGGCTGAGGCTGGCCTGGTAGACGGGCGTGAGGCGGTCACCCACTGGGCCCACCGTGAGTACTTCTCGTCCCGGTTCCCGGCGGTTACTTACGTCAACGATGCCCTCTACGTGGACCTCGGTGATGTGGTGACATCGGCTGGAAGCGCGGCGGCCCTTGATTGCTGTCTTCATCTTGTCCGTGAGAACCACGGAGCGGAGGTAGCGACCCGTCTGGCCAGGTCCCTGGTAACTCCGCCCCATCGGACGGGGAATCAGACTCAGTTTGTTCCCCCCGGCGACGGGTCCGAATCGACGGGTCCGCTGGCCAGAATTCTCGACGAGGCCATCCTGGACCTCGAATCAGTCCGAACGGTTGCCGATCTAGGTCGTCTCTCTGGTCGGAGCCGCCGGTCCCTTGAACGGCTGTTCTCCTCCGAGCTAGCGGTCAGTCCGGCCGACTGGCTGGCCGCCCAAAGAGTGAACCAAGCCCGCCTGTTGTTGGAGGGAACAAAGCTGTCGATTGAAGAGGTAGCCACCAGGGTCGGCTTCGGATCGGCCGCCACCCTTCGTCGACATTTTCGCCGCCGGTTATCGGTGACCCAGACCGCCTACCGATCCCAGTTCGGGGCCGAGAGGATCGGCGGCTAGCCGAGCCCGGCGGCGATGTCGGGGCGATCGGTGATGAAACCGTCGACCCCCAAATCCAGGATCCTGGACATGTCGGCCGGTTCGTTGACCGTCCACGGGAGGACTTGGAGAGATAGGGAGTGGGCCTCGGAGATCAGCTCGGGGGTGAGGGTGTTGAAGTCGGGGGACCAGATGCTAGCCCCGCGTTCGGCGTAGTCGGCTAGGTCGGGTGATCCGAAGGTCAGGGCGGAGAGACGGATCGTTGGGTCGAGCGTCCGGATGGCCCAAAGGGAGCGGTGATCGAAGCTCTGGATCACTACCCGATCCGTCAACCCGGCGGAGTCGATGACGGCGAGGGCCCGAATCTCGAAGTCCCCGGGATCGACCCCGTCGAAGACATCGCCGATCCCCCCTGGGTTGTCCGGCTCCCGCTTGGTCTCGATGTTGTACTCGATGGAGGCGGCCCTGGCCCTCTGTTCCCCCGACTTCTCGGGCGAGACCGCGTACGCCTCGACGAACGCGAAGAGCTCGGCCAGAGTCACCGGGCGATAGTCGCCCCCGGCGAGGGGAGTGGGGCCGTTGTCCTGAGCGGGGAATCGTTCCGGATCGGGGTTGATGTCGCAGCGAATCCGGCTGAGGTCGGCAGCGGCCAAAGAGGTGACGGCCAACCCGCCAGACGGGTAGTCGCTGCCGTCGGCGTAGCGACACTTATCGTCGCCGTAGTTGTTGTCGTGCCAAACAACAATCTCCCCGTCGGAGAGGCGATGCAGGTCAAGTTCGAGAACGGTCACCCCAACGTCAAGAGCGGTCTCGAACGCCTGGAGGGTGCTCTCGGGCCGGAGGCCTCTGGCCCCCCGGTGTCCTTCTACGTGGATAGGCATGGGTTCTCCTGGTTCGGACTCGGTACTTGAGGTTGGTCCTGTGGTACCCAGGTTAGTCCCGTTGGCCCCGTTGCTCACCGTAGAGCCCGACCCACACGCCGCGAGGCCGACGGTTAGAACGGCAGCGGTGACACCGGCGAGTCTCATCATGCGAGGTTAGCGCACCACAAGTCTTGATCGATACCGAAAACGGGCTTGGCCCCGCCCGAAACGGGGCGGGGCCGGTTGGAGTCGGTGACTAGATCCGGGACCGGATCTCGCTGCGCAGGGAGACCATTGCGTCATCGTCCCAGAGCATCTGTATCTTCTGATCGGCCACGGTGTCGCCGCTCGGCTGATCGTTGAGGACGAAGGCGGCGAAGGTTTCGGCGAGGTCCTCAACCGGGTTTGTCGTGGCGTAGTCGGTGACGAACTTGTCCGAATTGGCCTGATAGAACGCCTCCTGGGCCTCGTAGTCACCGGACTCGGCAATTCGCTCGATCTCGTCCCTCATGGTTTGGGGCCAGAAGGCGTCAACGAACTCGGAGAGGGTGCTCTGGCTCAGGGCGCATCCTTCGCCGGGGTTGTAGGTGGGGCAGGAGTCGGAGCCGGTGCTTGGTGGTACTTCGCTGGCCTGGAGGGTCAGAAGGTGGCCAAACTCGTGGACGAGGACGTAGTCGAGTTCGCTGCCCTCAATGGCTAGGCCAACGCCCAGAATCCACCGGCTTGGATCGTCGTCGGCGGGATACACGTGGGCGCCCCCGTACTCGGCCGCCATGAGTTCGAACCCGCTGAGCATCTGGCGCTGTCCGGCCGGGATAATCTGGGTGAAGCGGCTCCAGATCTGGTTGGCTTGGTCGATCTGCTCAGGGCTTGCCTCCCGGCTGACCAGCTCACCGTTCTCAATCTGGAAGCTGGCGAGTGGGGATTCGTCGTCGAGATACTCGGTGTCCGTCTCGGCTTCGTCGGGATCGAATTCGTCGAAGTCAGCGTCGTAGCCGGCCTGATCCAGGAGGTCGAAGAACTCCTCGTCGGATAGGGCATCGATCTCCTCGTCGGTCATACCCTCGAAGGGGTCAATACCGGATTCCTCGGCCGGCGAGTCCTGGTCGGCGGGCTGGGGATTGTCGGACTCGCTGATCGGGGTGTCCTGATCGGTTGAGGACGGTCCGTGGGTGGCTGAGGCTGCCGGGTTGATGGTCAGCTCAAGCCCAAGACGATCGAGTTCTTCGGCCAGATCGCCGAGACTCAGATCCTCGAGGTTGACGGTTTGGCTGGCGGAGACCTGGTAGTTGGGACGGATAGTCTCAGCATCGGCTCCACCGCCAACAACCGAGGGGACCGCAACCCCGACGGCAATAACCGAGGCAAGCCCCGCGAAGATCAGGCGAGAGCGGCGGCTTCCCGATACTCCGGGCCGGTTGGTGCTGGTTGGTGGCTGGCTGGTCATGATGGTTCCTTGTCCGTAGGTGATGCCAGCATCATGAACGAGCGTGTTTGAGAGACCGCTGAGTGATCCTGTGAAACTGCTGAGAACGGGTGTTTATCGGGCAATTCGGCTCAGAAGAGGACGAGAAAGTCCGATGGGAGGTGATTGGTCCCGACAATCGGGGGCGACCGGTCAGGAGCAATTCTCATGAGCAGGTGGATCAGTTGGAGAAGCGCATCCGGGGCAATCCTGGTTCTTGGCTCAGTCCTGCTTCCAGCAACCGCGAGCGAGGCCCTGGGTGAGACCCTTGAGATTGTCCTCAACCAGGTAGATGGGACCGCGGATTTCGACGGGACAGATGGACCAGGGCTAGATTCCGGACCAGCCAACGGGATTGTGCGAACTAACGACAATCTGGTCTTCCATGTGGAAGTCAGCGTCAACGATGCTCCAGGTAACGAGGTGGCCTTCACCCTAGATCTACCCCAGGGTTTGGAGATCGGCGCCATTCCCCCGTACTGCGGGCCCGGGTCGTCTCTAACCCCTGCGGTTCTTCCTCCTCCCGAAGTACCAACAACGATGACCTCGTGGACTAATCTCCCAACCCAATCGTTGGTGTGCAACCTTGGGGCCCGAACCGCCTTCTCGACGTTCACGTACCCGGTAACCGCCAAGGTCCGCTCCGAGGTCCCGAATGGAACCAACCTGGCCCCGACCACGGCTTCGGTGGTGTCGGCTGACGTTGTGACGCCGGTAGTGTCCAACCCGGTGACGTCCCAGGTCTCGGCCCGTGCCCGATTCGATATCTCGAAGAACTCAATCGCGGAAACCGAGAACCACGGGTACTACTCAACCCAAGGGTTGAGGGTCTGCGGCGACGGCAGTGGCCGTTCGTGCTTTGAGTACATCATCCCGATGACCATCGCTGCCCCCTCTGGCGGGAAGGGAACTACCCCCCTCCAGTCGCCGGTTACCTTTACCGACGACCTGACCCCACTGTCGCTCTACGGAGCCGCTGCCGTGGCTGATCCCGATTATCTGGCGGCGGGTGCGGGCGCGGCGGCCAAGTACGGGGCGATCCTGGTGAGCTGCCCGCGCCTCAGCTGGTCCCAGCCCTACTACGCCATAGCAGGCTCTGGAACGGCCGAAACTGCGGTACGGGATTCGGGCACGACCGTGTGTACCCAGCCGGGCGGACCGGGGACTCCCGTATCGGTCTCGATCACCGACATGGACTCCACCGCCCATACCGTTCCGAGCCTGGCCTATCGGCCGGCTGGCCGGGCCCTGCCGGTCAACCGGGGCTACGTCTACAGCGGCGGGATCCGGGTCCAGATCCCGGTTGAGACTGTGATTGATCTGGGCATCGAGGGTGCGAACGGTGGTATCTGGACCCTCAACTGGGATAACCGATATACGGATTTCGCCCCTCTTGGCATTGACGGGGTGGCGAACGATCCGGCCAGCCAGGACGGGTTTAACGACCATCGCGCCTCGTCGACGGTGGCCTCTTCCTCGGGCCGTTTCGACAAGTTTTTCGTCGGGGTCTGTGATGCGGTTGGGAACGTTCCTCCCGTCGAGTTCAGCCCCGGCTGGGCCATATGGGAGGGCCCCCCGGGGAGCACGGGTACTCAGAGCGGTGAGGCCCAGATCTACCCGGGACAGAAGATTCTCTCCCTCCTCCACTTTGATGCCAGCAACGGGGCAACCCAGCAGGATGTTAGCTTCCTGGCGTGCGACGGCTGGGACCCGACCCTTCTCTATCTGGCGGCCGACAACTACCCGGCCTCGTCGATAGCGCGGGCCCAGGGGCTGCCATCCAACGGGGAACCGGTCTGGATCCACGGCCGGGCCAACGAGGCCGGATACGCCAGCGCCACCAATCCGCTGCCCCTGCCCGCCCTGACCATTGAGTACGGGAACGGGCCGGGAGGGGCTGGTACGACCTGTGCTGACGCCGACTCGCCGGGAGGCTGGCATTCGGACCCGGCGACGGTGCCGGGCAACGACCCACTCCTAGCGGGGTCTGGGGTCTATACGGGTGTGTCTCAGGTGCGAGTTCACTTTGTGATGCCTCCCCACCAGAGCGGGGTCGGTACCTGGCTCTGGGTGGCCATCGGGCTTCAGGCGGCTGACGGTCTGGCGGTGGACACCATCCTGCCTAACTACGCCAGCGGCAAGGTGATTCCGGGGACGCACACGAAGGACGAGATGTTGGCGTCGGTGAAGCCGTGGTACTCCTCGACCTACATCCCGGCCACAAACGTGGGGCGGTACGGGGATCGGGTCCGGGTAGGAACCGCCGTGGCCCGTCTCGCCAAGGAGGTCCAGGATCCCGGTTCGGGTGCTTGGGTTACCACCACTCCTGCTGTTACCGGTGGCGACCTGGTGGACTTCCGACTACGGCCATCGATCACCGCGGCCGTTGACTTCCCGGTATCGGTTCCGGTCCGGGTAGAGGACTGCCTGCCGGTAGGAGAGGTCCTCGTTGATGCCACTCCTACGGCCACCAGCATCGAGCCCTCATCGCCCGCCGGGGCGGGACTATCCTGTGGCCCCGGGGAGACCTACGTACTCTGGGACCTGGGGCCGATGCCACTCAATCAGGTCATTCCCCCCATCGTGTATACGGTACGGATCTCGCAGCTGGCTACCTCTGGGGTGAAGATCAATAGAGCCCTGGTGACCGCCGACGGCGACCCCTCAATCATCTCTAAGCGCACCGCCTCGGCTTCGGTCCAGGTAACCCAGCCCGCTGGCGTGTCGCTGGATAAGGTCGCTCTGACCCCTCAGGTCGAGATCAATCGTCCCGGTGAGGCTAACCCCGATCCTCTGATCTGGCGGGTTGAGCTGGCCAACCTTGACACCATCCCGGGACCGACTTCTCCCGACTTCATTGATGTGCTCCCGGTCAACGGCCAGGGGGGCACCAACTACCACGGAACCCTCGACTTTGTGTCGGCGACGGTCGAGGCAGGGGGGGCAGCGGTGGAACTCTTGTTCACGTCGGCGCCGGTCGTCAACCCGGACCCCGAAGACGCCTCCAACCTGGCGGCGGGAGCCACTCTCTGGTGCGATCTCCCCGCGGCCGGGATCGTGGTTATGGGGGCCGGTGGTGCGGCCGAGTGCCCCCAAGGCCCGTCCGAGGTCACTGGTGTTCGGATCCGTCGCCCCGGAGCCTTCGGGGCTGGGTCAAAGATCACCGTCGATCTAACCATGCTGCCCCAGTCCAACGCCGCTGGTGATCTGTACTTCAACTCGGTTTCTGCTCGCGCCGGAGGCTTGGTTGAGCTGGTTGGGCCGATCGTGGTGGCCGAGCGGATCGTCGATTCCTCGATTGGTGACCTGGTCTGGCGCGATGTGGATGGTGACGGTATTCGCGAACCGGGGGACGATCCAATCCCGGGTATCTCGGTTGAGCTATCCGGATTAGACAGTGACGGGAACCCCGTTATCGCCTCAGCCACGACCGATCTCAACGGTGAGTATCTCTTCGGTGAGCTTCCATCCGGGACCTATACGGTCACCTTTGGCCTGCCACCGAGCTCGGCCCTGGGAGACCCCCACCGAACTCTACGGTCGGTTGGCCTTGACCCGACCGTTGACTCCGACGGTGATCCGGTCACCGGCGAGGTCGTGGTCGTTCTGCCATCCAATTTCGACAAGCGAGACGTTGACCAGGGGATATTCTATCCTCATCCGGGAGTGTCCGTGGTTAAGTCCATCAACGGTGACGATGCCAACACCAGCCCGGGGGTGGTGGTTGACCTGGGATCGACCATGGACATCGAGTTCACAGTAGCCAACACGGGAAACGTCAGCCTGGATCCGGTTGTGGTGACCGATGATCGCGTGCCCGTCGGTGACATCTCCTGTCCCGCTGGCCCCCTTAGGCCATCGCAGGTAATCGTCTGTACGGCGCAGTTCCCGGCTCCGGAGCTTGGCGGCGTGCACCACAACACGGCGACGGTGATCGCCACGCCGGTGCCCCTGGCGGACGGGACCCAGCTCGATGACGTGTCGTCGCAGGACCCGGCTTTCGCCGTGAGCCTTGGCGGCTCAATCGCCGGCCAGGTATTCCTCGACCTTGATGAAAACGGGGCTAGGTCCAACGACGAATCCCCGATTGGAGGGGTAGAGATCTCCCTCACGGGGACCGACGCCTACGGGAACGCGATCAGCCTGACCACAACGACCGATAATGACGGCCAGTGGTCCTTTGAAGGCCTGCCTCCCGGCACCTACTCGGTGGCTGAGGCCCAGCCCGCTGGCTACAACGATGGGATTGATACCCCGGGCTCACTTGGCGGTCTACTGGATCCAGTTGGTGACTCGGTATCGGAGATCTCGCTGGTTGCTGGTGGAAAAGGGGTCGGCTATGACTTCGCCGAGGTGGGGACCGGCCTGTCGGGGATGGTCTGGCTCGATACTGACTCCGATGGCGCCGCCGGCCCAGCCGAGCCGTCTCGGATTGGCGGGGTGGGGATTGCCCTGCTGGATCAGGCTGGTAACACGGTGGCCACAACGACCACCGACGAGACCGGCTTCTACTCATTCACCGGCCTGATTGCTGGCCCCTATCGTGTGGTCGAGACCCAGCCGGAGGGTTACGGCTCGACGACCCCGAACGGGCTTGCCTCCATGGTCCCCCTCGAGGGCCTGACTGATGTCGACTTCGGGGAGAACTTGGCGTCGGTTACCGGCACCGTCTGGGAAGACACTGAACCCAACGGGATCGAAGGAGATTCCGAGGCCGGACGCGGTGGCGTAGTCGTTACCCTGATCGACGCCTCGGGGGTTGCCGTGGCCAGTACGGTGAGCGCGAGCGACGGTAGCTATCGGTTTGACGCAGTGCCAACCGGAATCTACACGGTGGAGATAGTCCTGCCGGACGGACGGGCTCTCACCCAACCCAACCAGGGCACCGACGACACCGTTGACTCCGACTTCGATTGGATCTCTCATCGAAGCCATCCGATCTCCGTGACCCTCGGTGGGTGCGATAGCCCGGCGGGTCATTCGCTGGATGATTGCATCGCGGGGGTAATAGACGTTGATGCCGGGCTGATCACCAATGAGATCAATCTCACGGTCACCAAGGACATCGTTCCCCCGGAGGGGGAGGTACGCCTGGGTGATGAGGTTGGTTGGGTAATCGTGGCCACCAATCGTTCCGAGACTCCGGTGGCCGGGGTGAGTCTGTTGGACCCGTTGCCGATCGGTCTGGACTTCGTCTCGGCGGCCGGTCGCGACTGGGGCTGTGATTTTGATCAGGCCGAACGGAGGCTGGCTTGTGAGTACTCCTCGGTACTGGCTCCGGGTGAAGCCGCCCCTGAGGTGAGGGTGATCACTCGCGTTACCCGAAGCGGCCGCACGCTAGCTAACGCGGCCACGGTACTCAGCTCGTTCGAGGACCGCCAGGAGACCACCAACACCGACAACACCGATTCTTCCACGGTCACGGTAGTCCGGCCCCCCGCCCTCCCGTACACCGGCTCGGGCCCGGTGGCTCTACTTCTCGGGCTCTTCCTGGTTCTGGCCGGTCTGGTTCTGGTCCGGCTGCGCCCAGATCGAACTACCCCGTAGCTAGTTGGCTACTTAGCCTTCTTGACGAACTCAGCCTTGATCAGGATGGATCGCCCGTTGACCTTCCCGTCGATGGGGTGATCGCCCTCGACGAGGCGAATCGAGCGCACCTTGGTGCCGGCCTTGACCCCGCCGGTCTTCCCGTTGAGCTTGAGGTCCTTAACAATGGTGACGTTGTCGCCGTCGGCCAGCACGTTGCCGTTGGCGTCGCTCACCTCACCGATCCCGCCGTCGTCCTCCGACTCCCATTCGAAGCCGCAGGTCTGGCATTCGTAGCCGTCGGGGCCAAGAATCGCGTCGGGCATTGTGCATTGGGGGCAAGGGGGAGTGTTAGCCATCCCGTCTGTCTATCAGGCTGAAAGCCGATCAGCGCTCTGCGCCGTCAAGCTCGGGCTTTCGTTTTCTAGGGGGCAGCTTGCAGACTGGCGGTTATCCCCTCATGAGCGAGCCGGTCGGATCGAACGGGACCTCGGCCAGCAAACGGGCACTGTGTCGCTCGCCGACCAGGGGGATCTCGTACTGGTTGCTTTCGTCAAGATCGGCCGTGTTGACGTAGGCCAAGGCCAGGCTCTGGCCCGTCCGGTGGCCGAATGCTCCCGACGTCACGAAGCCGACCACCCGATCGCCGAGGTACACCGGTTCGAATCCGATGGCGTCGGAGGTGGTCGCATCAATCTTAAACATGACCAGCTTCCTGTCCGGACCCTTGTCCCGGTCTCGGATGGCGGCGTCACGACCAACGAAGCCCGGCTTGTCGTAGTTGACAAAGTGACTCATCTCGTTCTGAGCGGGGGTGTAATCGGGGCTGAACTCTCTGCCCCAGATACCGAACCCCTTCTCCAGGCGCATGCTGAGCAGCGCCAGTACGCCGACGTTGCCTATGCCAATATCGGCCCCGGCTTCGAGAAGCTTGGTATAGACGTGGCGCATATACGAGGCGGGCACCCAGATCTCGAAACCGAGTTCACCGGTTAGCGATACCCGATCAACGCGGGCCGGAGCAAGACCTATATTCGTTTCGCCCACGCCGAGGAACTTGAGGGAGTCGAGGTCGAATCGGGTCAACTTCTGTAGCACCCCGCGGGACTCCGGTCAGACGATGGACAGGCCCATCCACTGGTCGCTGATGTTGGTGACCTGAACCCCATCCGCCGGCAGGTAACGAGAGAACCAGCGCATGTGCCACTCCTGGATTGGCCCGGATCCGGTCATCATGAACCGTTCGTTTCCGTCGATGTCTGGCGGGAGGCAGAACAGGGTGAAGTCTCCGATGATCGCCCCGGCGTCGGAGAGCATCACGGCCAGGCGGCCTCGGCCCTCGGTTGGCAGGGTGGTCGCCAGGAGCTTGTCGAGCCAGGCCCGGGCGCCGGGACCCGTGATCTCAAACTTGGAGTACGAGCTGATGTCGAGGATGCCGGCCTTCGTGGTGGCCGTTTCCACCTCGCTCGCAACGGCGTCGAAGCTGTTCGGCCGAAGGAAGGTCGGGATGTCTTCGGGGGCTTCCCCCTCGCGGGCGAACCACATTGGCGCCTCTAGGGCCGCTATTGGAGCGAACACCGCACCGTGCTGCTCTTGCAGGTCGTAGATTGGGGTGGTTTTGGCCGGCCGCCCGGCGGGCCAAGCCTCGTTCGGGAAACCGACCTTGAATCGCCACTCGTAGAACTGGGTCGAGGTCTCCAGGGTGAAGGCCTGGTTGGCGAAGGAACCGAATCGGGCCGGATCCATGGCGAAGGTATCCTCCTCCGGTTCGCCGTCGATCATCCACTGGGCCAGGGCCAGGGCCATTCCCCCCGACTGGCTGAAGCCCGCCATACAACCGCAGGCCAGCCAGTAGTTGGGAACCCCTCGTACCGGGCCAACCAGCGGGTTGCCGTCCGGGGTGAAGGTGAATGGGCCGTTGACCGCATTCTTGATTCCGGCGTCGTGCATGATGGGGAATCGCTCGAAGCCCTTCTCCAGGGCCGGGGCCAGGGCCTCAAGCCGGGGTTCGAGTAGCTGAGACTCGCCGTAGGACCACGGGGTGCCGTCGACGGCCCAGGCCACCGGGTCTGGTTCGTACACCCCAAACAGGAGCCCACCGACTTCCTCGCGAACGTAGATGCCGCCGTCCAGATCGATGGTGATCATGGACTCGGTCTCCTGGGCCATGATCTCGGGCAGTTGCTCGGTCACCAGATAGTGATGCTCGTACGCGATGAGGGGAAGCGCGAGTCCTACCATCTCGCCAACCTCGCGGGCCCAAAGGCCTCCGGCGTTGATGACGTGGTCGGCGTGGATGGTTCCCTTCTCGGTGACCACGTCCCAGGTATTGTCGTCTCGCCGATCAAGCGAGGTAACCATGGTCTGCTGATAGATCTCGGCCCCAGCGATGCGGGCGGCCTTGGCGTAGGCCTGGGTGGCGCCGAAGGGGTCCAGGTAGCCGTCGGCCCGGTCGACAAGCGCCACGATCAGCTTGGATGGGTCGATGATGCGGCTGTACTCGGGGATCTCATCAGGGCCTACCAGGTGCGATTCGATCCCTAGCGTGCGGTTCAGCTCGTTAGTCGCTTTGAGGAAGTCCCACCTTTCCTCGGTGGCCGCACACGATAGGGTTCCGACCCTATGCATGCCGACGTCCTGGCCGCTGATCTCGGCCACCTCGTCGTAGGTCGCGATGCTGTAGGCCTGGAGGCGGGCCATGTTCAGCGATCCGTTGAGTGAATGGAAGCCGGCGGCGGCGTGCCAGGTCGAGCCAGCGGTGAGCTGCTTACGTTCGACTAGGACAACGTCGTTCCACCCAAGCTTGGTCAGGTGGTAGAGAACGGCAACTCCGACAATGCCGCCACCAATAACGACGGCCTTGGTTTCTTCCTTCACTGTGTTCTCCTCAAGCAATTGATCCCCGAATAGCTGGGTGTTCGACGCTAAACACTACTACTGAGTTCGCTCTTGTGCCGAACCTCTATCGCCCAAAAACCGCTAAATCAAGGGCCTGTTCGCAAGTGCGCCACCCCCTAGCAGGAGGAATCGAACGAAACTTAGTGGGGTTGAGCTTGCGTACGCAGCGTGGGAAGTCAGGGGGGAGGGTCTATCTTGTGGAGTCGACGACAAGCTCGTAGCGGCTGTCAACCATCAACACCGTGCCGTTCTGAAAGCCCAGGGAGGTTCGACAGTCGATGCGAATCTGGGCGATCTATGCCCTGAGCGGCACTCGTATCTATTCTTGAGATCCCTCCCAATCTGGGATCTGACTTTCAGAGTTCGCTCCTTTTAATGGCCCCGGGGCGCCGCGTGTGTCGCGGTGCGCCTGGTCGCTCAGTTTGGTTGTCCAGGCTCGAACGAGATCTGTTCGCTCGCCGTATCCTTCAACGAAGGACGCGGCCACTGCGTCGCGGAGGTAGTCGGTACCGTGTCAAAGGCCTCGGCGACAGTATCGAGACATCTGCGTAACAGCTCAGGAGCCTTGTTCTCGTGTGCCTTCTCCGCTAACCGACGCAAATCGGCCAGAAGGAGATGGATTAGCAGTCCGTCGTTGAAGTCAAGGTGCTCCGCAATCATTGGCGTGAACTCGGGGTGAGTTGAGCGAAGTGTCTCGCCCAACCGTTCCCCTGTCATGAGATTCGTAGGGAGAGCTTCAACGCGTGGCGTGTGCATGCCAGCGCGCTCGAGCTGGTCGTCGAGGCTCCACGAACTTGGCCGGAGTGATCTCCTGAACCAGTGAGCGCCGCATCGACGGGCAACCGGCCGAGCCAACGCTCGTAGGGATTCCGGTCGAGACCCTCCCGCCCAAAAAACGGGGGCACGTTTAACTCATCCCCGCTCGTCGAAAGTGACCCGCCCGCGGAGCCAGGCTGCGAGGGCTGCTTCGTCGATCTCGCCCGCAGCGACCGCGATCATGGTTTGCTCAGAGTCATCGACCTCAGGCCCCTCGGGGTGCCAGCGTCCGCTGTTTAGATCGATGAAGAGTGTGAGGGTGGCCCACGCTGCCCGCTTGTTGCCATCGGGCAACGGGTGGTTACGAGCAAGGCGCCAACAGAGGACGGCGGCCTTGTCGTAGATGTCGGGGTAGAAGTCCTGATCGTCGAACCCGGCTTGGGGTGCGTGCAAGGCTGAGTCTGCCAGATCGAGCCTTCCCGATCTGAGGAGGTCCTCGGTAGCGAAGCCGGTCGCAAGCTCGGTGATCACGAGGTATTCAGCGAGGGTGATGTATCTCGTCACTTGCCGAGGCGTTCGAGGAGCTCCTTGTCGCGTTCGATGAGGCGCATGGCGCGGGAGGTGAAGTCTTTGTCGGCCCGGACGCGCTCGATCTCGGCTGTGAGTGAGTCAATGATGAGTTGGTTGACACTGCTGCCTTGAACGCGCGCAACGGCTTCGGCTTCGTCGGCGAGTTCGTCGGGCAGGCGTACAGTGGTTTGCTTTGTCATGACATCATGATAGCAAGACATCATGGGTCTGGATAGGGGTAATTCGGAACGGGCCGTCAAATGGGCACTCGCTGCGGTCGGGTTTTGCGCTTCTGGACAGATCAGACTCATCGACCGAGGTCACCGGTCATACGTTTGTTGATGGCCTCGGCGATTTTGCCGCCACCGACTTCGGCGGCCCCAGCGTCGCCCCCTGGCCCCGGATGAAGGTCAACGCCTGCTCCACTCGCAGTGTTCGCTCGTCGAGATCAACGTGGCGACTAGTGAGCCCGGTCAGCTCACCAAACCTCAACCCCGAGGTCGCACCCACCCACACCAGCGCCGCGAACCGGGGGTGAATCACCGCGGCAATGCGCTCGACATCATCCCATCCCGGGATTGGGCGCTCGACGGCCTCTTCCACCGCCGTCCCCTTGATACGAATCGGATTTACCCGGATCAGCCCGTCATCGGTAGGCCTGATCCGTCGAAGCTCCACCGGCCCGAACGTGGCCACGATGTGGGCCAGCTGCGAGGAACAGCTATCGCGGGTCCGGGGGCGAAGGTTGCGCTGCTCCAACCAACGCTCGGCAATTACTGAGAACGCTTGCCTACCGCCCGTCGGGTCGAGGTCACAACCGTAGCTCTTGTTCGATTCCAATTGAGGCCAGCCGGAGGCGAGCGGCTTGGCTGGACGACGAGGCGATCGATAGCGAGCGGGTGACGAGAATCGAACTCGCGTATTCAGCTTGGGAAGCTGGTTGTATGGATTGGTGTTCTGGGCCGTTGAGCAGCGTTTTCGCAGGTCAGCGGTGATTCCGGGTAGCCAATAGTCTCTCCGCTGAACTCCGTCGGAGACCCGTGTTCACCGATGTTGTAGGCACGTTGTAGGCACGGCCACGGTTCTAGGCGGCGGCAGGGCTGGTAGCTCCCAAGTAGCGACGACCGATCGATATCGTGTCACTTCGGACTCGATGGCTGCATAGCCGCGGCTTTGAGGGTCGGACAAACGGATTGTGTTGCTCAGTCTTGCGTGGTCCTTGTGAGATCATTGCTATCCGGCCCTGGTCTGGCTAACGCATGTCCGCGGCAAGTTGAGAGTCGTCAGCTGTCAAGAAGATCGCTGAAGTATCCGATGCTCGGGTCATCGAGGGTTCCAACCACGAGGCCTCGATCGAGAAAGCGGTTGAACTCCTCGCAGCTCGTCTCGGGAACGAGGCCGCAACCGTGGCAGGCCGCGAGGTTGCACGAGTCAGGTC
>JAUZSW010492164.1:0-17070 GCA_034780735.1 Hyalogyrina grasslei
CCAATCCCACACGCAATGTGTGAGTAAACAACCTACCCCCTATGCACAAGAAATCTTATGCATAGGGGGATTTTTTTGTTGGGAGGGGAGAGATTTCATAGGAGGCAAAGTGAAATATTTAATAATTATCTAAGAGAATGGTTGTTTTTGTGCATCAAATAACACAAAACACTCGCAGTGCTGCGAGTGTTTTGCTACAAAAGGTACGGAAGGCGGTATTTGTTTTTGCTATACCATCCGAATTATTGGAGCGATGGTGCTCCAGTGACATACTTTGCGAGGTTGCTCAACTGTGTATCATTAAGCGCTTGAGCTTTCTGAATCGCTGAAGCAATCAAGTCATTTGAGAAATCTACCTGCGTGCCAGAATAGACGTTTTGTCGTGTCATAGCTTTTCGGAGATAGTCCTCAATGTAAACTTTGTGCTCAAGCGAGAGATCTGAAACGTTGTTTTGTCCAAGATACTCTGCTGTAGCACGTCGTGCCATGTGCGTCATACCTTCACCACGTGCAGCTGTAACACGAATAGACCCTTCTCGATGCTCAACTGCAGGCACAGTCTTCTCAGGAACTTCTTGAGTTTTTGTTGTGTCTGTATCAACATCAACAGCAACAACTTCGTCCTTTCCATCCATGAGTTTCTTGATATTTGAAGTCGTTTCGTCAAGTCCTAATACTTCACCTTCTCCTGAAATAGAACCATCTTCTCCCGTTACCAACTCTGTATTAGCATCGCTGATAGCGACTTTGCTACGATCTGTACGCTTGGAATAAGAATATACAGCAAAGAGGAGAAAGAGGACGAGGATGACACTCAAGAGAATACGTGCGTTGTCTTGCAACCATGCAAAAATGCCAGAATGTGTTTCTTCCATGTGGGGTTCACCTTCCTTTCTAGTTAAAATTGTTAATGAATTGCTTGCGTTGAAGCCATCGTCATCATAACTGATAACTAATCTCTTCTATTGTATCGCGTCATCTCACGGTCGTCAATATGGACATCGGAGCATTTTTTTGGTCTAATAAAGAAGTAATCACATTATTATACACTTTATGTCACCACTTGAGATCGTCGCTTTGGTTTTTGTGATTGCTTTATTTGTTATTGGTATAGTTGGTATTGTCGCACCTATTATCCCGAGTCTACCGATTATTTGGATTGCTATTGTCATATTTGGTTTTGTAGATAACTTTGAACACATCAATGGACAAATTATTATTATCACAGGTCTGATGGCGCTTATTGGGACGGTATTCGATTTTGTAGCAAATATTATAGGTGCAAAAATGTATGGCGCAAGCTGGCGAGGTATGGTGGGCGCTTTTGTTGGAAGCATCATTGGACTTGTCTTTTTGCAAATCGTGGGACTCTTAATAGGAGCATTTCTTGGGACATTTTTTGGTGAATATTTTTTTTATAAAGAACGACAGCGGGCATTACGTGCTGCATGGGGAACATTCGTTGGATTTATCCTTGGTGTGATTGTGAATGTGGGTCTCGCTATTGCTATGATTATATTATTTTTTAAGTATCTTTTTTAAAAAAAACATATGAAATATCTCCTAGCTCTGATTATGAGTGTTGTAACATTTGGCATGGCCGTTCTCTTGTGGGTTAGTTTTGGGCAGCAACAAACCGTATTGAATGTTACTACGTTTGAAGAATGTAGTAATGTAACAGGTATTGTGATGGAGTCATACCCACGGCAATGCGTTTATCAAGGACGTACATTTCCTGAAGTTTTGCGTGATAACCCTATTGTGGAACAGGCTGGTGATGATAACAATAACAATTCAAATAGTATCAATATCCCAAAAGGAGTAACCAAATCTTGTGTTGTAGGTGGGTGCAGTAACCAGATTTGCGATGAAGCAAGCGGAGATGATGGACTCATTTCAACATGTGAATGGAAAGCAGAATATGCTTGTTATGCGAATGCTGCATGCGAACGTCAGACTGATGGGGTGTGTGGGTGGACCATGACGTCAGAAATGAGTGAGTGCTTAGCAAGTCCACCTGATACATTCAATGAAAATCTTTCCAAAGTGGAAAATAAAGATGTGATAGTGTATAATGAAAAATAAGATAGAATTGGATCCCTCTGCAAGGAAAGAGACGGTCATGGCGATACTTGTTCATAAAGAGTTTGATTTTTTGTACAGTATGCATGTCTTCTTATGACCTTATCATAAAAACACTGCGCGCAAAGTCGGTATTATAATGTAAAACCATAGGATATGAAGAAATATTTTGTTGCACTTGTTGGCATGCTTTCAGTGTTATATCTCCTCAATCCAACAGCTGGTATCATTGAGCTCATACCAGATATAATCCCTTTTGTCGGCAATCTTGATGAAGCAACGGCGACGGCTCTTCTTATTAGTTCCTTGGGATATTTCGGCTTTGATATCAAAAACTTTTTTGGAAAAAAGAAATTGTCAAAAAAAATAGAGAATAAGTTTTTGTAAAAAATGGTATAAAAAAATAACGAGTATGATAATACGTACTCGTTATTGTAAGGACTTCTTATCTTAGTTGCAGGACGTCTACTGTGTATTTTGGTGTGCGAAGTGACTCAAGGCTTTCATCTTGATAAAATAAGCTCATGGGTAAGTCGCTTTGTTCTGCAGACGGATAGCCACGAAAGAGTTTCATGATCTCCTCTTTTTTATTTCCTGTAATTTTTGCGTATGATAGAATAATTAATGAATCATCACAGTTACCCGCTTTAAATATAAAACTTGAATAGTGCCACGTTTTTGGAATCGTTATGATATAATGTTTCTGAAACCATGTCATAACATCACCAAATCGTGGCTCCTCATACAATACGAAGATATTTGGTTGTTTCGTCGATAGCTCGGTTGTCATAACATACTCCTGTTTGATATGAATTGTTAAGGTATTTTTGCATTATACCAGAGATAAAAGATATTGTCAATATAACAACTTTGCTAAAAGATGTATACTAGTAATATATGAATAAAGATAAAGATTACACCGAACATTTCAAACTACTATACACACAGCTCAATCTAGAGCAAAAAATAGCAGTGGATACAATCGAAGGTCCAGTTTTTGTGATTGCGGGACCAGGGACAGGTAAGACGCAGATGTTGACGCTTCGTATTGCTAATATCCTTCACAGAACTGATGTTAATCCTGAGAATATTCTTGCACTCACATTTACAAATGCGGGGGTTGTTGCGATGCGTACACGTCTTGCGTCAATTGTGGGTCCGGAAGCTGCGTATCGTACAGGTATTCACACTTTTCATAGTTTTTGCGAAGATCAAATTACGCGGCAAATTGAAGATTTTGAGGTATTTTATGGTGCACGCGTTGTCGATGATATTGTCCGTACACAAATTGTTGAGGAAATCATTCGTACAGGTACATTTACGTATTTACGTACATTTGCATCGGATGGACACTATGTTCGTGAAGTCCTTAGCGCAATTGATGTACTTAAGCGGGAAGGTGTTGTGCCAGCGCAGTTTGATATGCTAATGAAAGCACAGGAGGAAAACACGCTTGCTAGCGAGGATGCTTACTATAAGCGTAATGGAAAAAACTTCAAAAAAGGCGATCTTAAGCCAGGCGCGCTTAAGCACGTTGAAAAAAATAGGGAATTACGTATTGTCTATGAAGCGTATCAAGAGCAATTGCATGCACGAAAATTATATGATTTTGCTGATATGATTGTTTCAGTCGTTGAAAAAATTGAGACAGATGAGGTTTTTCGTACACGCTTACAAGAGAAATATCTGTATCTCCTCGTCGATGAACACCAAGATACCAATGATGCACAAAACCGATTAATCTTGTCTCTAGGCAATGCCGAACACCTTGATGGTCATCCTAACATTTTTGCTGTTGGTGATGCGAAACAATCGATTTACCGATTTCAAGGTGCGAGTGTTGAAAATTTCCAAACATTTGATAAACACTTCCGTGATGTTGTGCGTGTAGAGCTTACAGAAAATTATCGTAGTGGGCAAAAAATACTTGACGTTGCTCACAGTGTCATGCAAGAGAGTGCTACAACAGACGTTGGTATACGATTGCATAGTGCAACGGATATTGACGCGCAAATCACGATAAATACATATCCTGCATACGAAGATGAGATTCATGGTGTTATAAAGGCTATTTCTGGGCAAATAGCTGACGGCGTTGCACCACAGGACATAGCACTTTTTTACCGTAAAAATACACACTTAAACGAGATCGCTGCTGTATGTGAGCAATATGATGTGCCATATACAGTTGCAAGTGTACAAAATGCATTAACAGATCCTGATTTGCAGAAACTTTTTTGGCTCTTGCGCGCTGCCGCAAATCCTATGGCAAGCAATGATTTAGGACAAGCAATGCTTATTGACTTTGTAGCACTTAATCGGTTGGATGTACTCGCTCTTTTTCATCGGCATGCCCGTGGTCGCAAAAAAATACCACTTGCTATGCTCGCCAAAAATGAACAACTCCTTAAAAAAATAGGTATCACAAAATGTGCGCCATTCAAAAAATTCATGCTGTTTCTTGAGCGTAGCACGGAGCAGGGTACGAGTGTTCCGTTTGATCTCTTTTTTGAAAACTTTGTACGAGAGAGCGGTTTTCTCGAATACGTCTTAATGCAAAAAAACCATAAAGTCCTTTTGCGCAAACTTACGCGTGTATTCCAAGAGGTCAAAAAAAACGCACGCTCTGTAAAGAGCTTTCATTTGCAGGATTTTCTCCTTATGCTTGATATGATGGAGCGTTACAATATTCCACTTGATATCCCATGGGATGCGCAAGCACACGGCATCCGTCTCATGACGGCGCATGGCTCCAAAGGACTTGAGTTTGCACATGTCTACATCACAAATGCTGTTGAGAGTATTTGGGGCAAGAAGCGTAATATGCAGAAATTCAAATTACCAATTAACTGTGTTACGGGGGACATTGAGGATGAGCGACGTCTTTTTTATGTAGCTCTGACACGTGCCAAGAAGTCTATTACTATTACGCAAGCGACATTTTCCGCGCAAGGCAAAGAGCAAATGCCAGTGCAATTTCTCTCAGAGATACCTCATGAGTTCTTTTTGGAGCGAGAAATCATGATACACGCATCTGGTGTAGATATTTTTGCTGAGCGTCACAAAGCAAATCTCACATTTTTGGATAAAGAATGCCTCCGTACACAAATACTTACAAAACCACTCTCTGCAAGCACACTCAACAATTATTACACTGATCCATTGGTTTACTTCTTTCGTAATATCGTACGACTGCCAAGTGCTGAAATACGACCATTAATATTTGGTAATCTTATTCATGGTGCACTGGAAGATTATTTTCTGCGTGCGAGGAAGGAGGGTAGTGTGTCATCACAATCTGATTTGCTTGCGATATTTGATCGTCGTTTGGAACGGGAGCTTATTTTGCATGATGAGTACGATCGTTTTGAAGCGCGTGGACAAGAGGCTCTCTCTGCTTATAGTGCGCAACATGGCGCAAGTTTTAGTGCACAAGTGCATGTAGAAGAATGGATTGGCGGGGTTCCATTTACGCTTGAAAACGGAGAAGAAATTATTCTTGTAGGAAAGATCGATAAAATGGAGATTTTGAGCGAAACAAAGGGTGGTGGTGAAGTTGTCCGCGTGGTTGATTATAAAACAGGGACACCATGGAGCAAACAGACAAAGGACGGTAAGATAAAATTACGGCGCCAAATGACTTTTTATAAACTGCTCCTCGATAACTATGCTGACGGGCAATACACGATGCACAACGCACAACTACATTTCATTGAACCTAATAGTAAGGGCGTATGTGAGATTGAGACATATGTGCCGACAGAAGAAGACGTTGTGACGCTTACAGGAGAAATTAATGCCTTTGTCGCAGGTGTGCTCAGTGATGATTTCCTTACACACACTATCAAAAAGACACGGGATACAGAGCAATTAATCCCACTATGGGAAACCATGAAAAAGTAGACTCCAACACTATTCTCATACAACAAAAATCACAGTGAATTATGAAAAGAAATAATTAATTTTAATTTAAAAAATGTTTACAGATAAACAAAAAGTAGAATTTTCAGAAAATTTAGTAAAAGGTAAGATTGCAGAAACGGTATTTGAACAAATGTTACGTCACACAGAGCAGTTCACAGTTCTAAACTTTGGTTATGAACATATTGTGCCAGAGCTTGCACATAGTGATGATAAGGCAAGTAGTGTAGCATTGGAGATTATTCGTCGAGCACCAGACTTTGCAGTTATTAATCATGAAACACGCAAAGTACATTTGATAGAAGTAAAATATCATTGGAGACTAAATAAAAACTATGTACTACAGGATGCGCGAAGGATGTATGAATCGTGGAATCCATCATCATTGTTTGTGGCGACTCGGGATGGATCTTTCTTTGATGAAATAGAAACAATCATAAAGAATGATGGGGAAATAAGTCCTTTAAAGCACAAAATGATATCACAGGAGTTACAAAACCAGTATTTGGAAATTCTTAAAGCTTTTGAAAAATAAAAAAACAAAAAATAGTGCTCTACTTCTATACGACGTCGTATAGAAGTGATGGAGATGTTTTGTTTCAAAAGATGGAAGATGTAAGATATAAGGACAAAAGAATAAACTGAAAGTATAAAAAAGCTCTTGGTGGTGTGTTTGGGGAATATTTGTCGCTCGCCTGCAGGCGAGGAAATTTTGCGACGGGCATTTGTGGACGCTGGCACTGTAGAAGGAAAAGATTTCCTTGTGGAGAGTGCGGGGACGGGACCGTGGCACGTAGGAGAGCCACCCAATGAACGGTCCGTAAAAGTTTGTGCAGATCATGGACTCGATATCAGCAAGCACATCAGTCAGTAAGTCACTGATCATGATGGGAAGTCGTATGACCTCATCCTCGGTATGGACCAGAGCAATATTGAGAATCTGAAAAGTATTATCGCACCAAAGTACTATGACAAAATCCACCTCTTTGCACAATAACCAATAGGTGATCCATATTCTGGAGAGCTCGGATTTGAAAGAATGTATGAACGATTAGAAGAAGCGGCCAAGAAGTGGGCGCAAAAACTTTTCAAAACTGCGATAGTGCGCAAAACAACTACACAGCACAACGAGAAAAAAGTGAGGTCAAAAGTGGGAAAAAAGTAATAAACGCATCGTACTATCTTACTACGTAGTAAGATAGTACAGCGAAATATGTACGGGGAGTGGCAGTGAGGTTAGGTGGGGAAAAACATCAGTGAGGGGGACGGAGGAAGAGAAAATGGATGGAAGCAGAGTTGAATGAAAGAATGGTGAGTGGTATTGCAGAGAGTTTCGATATAGTTTATTAAATACATATATGGTAGAAACACTACGGGCGCGTGTCGTCAAGAGAGCATTGCGCGAGGTGGCGACAGCGAAACGCAAAAAGACCAATGAATGGTTTTTTAAGACAGGGAAAGGACAATATGGTGTCCATGATTGCTTTATCGGGGTTGCTGTGCCACAGAGTCACGCGATTGCAGTGGAGTACAAAGATATGCTATTACAGGAGTTGACAGTCTTACTTGCTTCCAATGTGCACGAAGACCGTTTGTGTGCACTACACATTCTCGTGCTACAGATGAAAAAAGCAGTAAAGGAGTCAGATCAGAAAACACAGAAAGCTATTTATCAGTTTTATCTCGCACATACGTCGCAGGTCAATAATTGGGATCTTGTTGATTGCTCAGCACACTATATCGTAGGGCAACACATTTTGGATCATCCAAAAGATGCATCTATTCTTTACGAATTGGTAATGTCAAAAAATATGTGGGATAGACGCATTGCTATGGTGAGTCAGTGGCTTATGATACGTGAAAGGAATTATCATCACGTCTTACCACTCGCTAAAATTCTATTGAAGGACAAGGAAGATCTTATGCATAAGGCCGTTGGATGGATGCTTCGAGAAATGTGGAAAAGAGAGTCGGTAAAAGTAGAGTTTTTCATTATAAAAAATTACGAGAAGATACCACGGACAACAGTGCGCTACGCAATAGAAAGAATGGATGAGCAAAAACGAAAAAAGTTTCTAAAAGGAACGTTTTGAAGTGTGCTAAATGTTCTTCGTTAACAAAAGGATTATGTAATGTTGTGCACTATAATTGTCAATACGGTATAAGTGCGCTATAGTTGATGTGTGAGCGATGAAGCATGATGGAAAGTGTGGAGCTTGGCGTACAATTTTGAGAGCTTGCTTTAGTGTTTTGGATACAGGAGCGAGACGTCAGGTGGAACCGCGGGCAGATATAAAGCTCGTCCTGATGATTCTAGAGAAATTTAGAATTATTTGGATGAGTTTTTGTATTATAGTGAAATAAAAAAATACGAAAAAGAAAATAAGCTTTTGGTGTTGATATGAGGTAAAGAGTAACGATGATTATCTAAATAATAATTTTATGAGTGAAGAAAAAAAGAAAGTCACAATGGATGAGATTGTAGCATTTACAAAGCGACGTGGTTTTGTATTCCCGTCAAGTGAAATTTATGGTGGATTTCAAGCAGTATATGATTTCGGTCCTTATGGCACAGAGCTTGCCAAAAACATCCGCGAGGCGTGGTGGAAAGTAATGGTGCAAGAACACGAAAACATTGTAGGAATCGATAGTAGCATCTTTATGTCACCAAAGGTATGGGAAGCATCTGGACATGTCAGCAACTTCAGTGACCCACTTGCAGAGTGTCGACAGTGTCATGCACGTGCTCGCGTCGACCACCTCTTAGAGGATATTGGTGTTTTTGCAGATGAGAAGATGAGCGACAAAGAGATTGGCGCACTCCTCATTGCAAATAAGGACAAGATTGTTTGTCCAAAATGTGGACAAAAAAACTTCTCAGAAGCAAAGAGTTTTAATCTACTCGTACAGTCAAATCTTGGTAATTTTACAGGGGATTGGGAGCGTGAGCCAACATACTTGCGTGGTGAAACGTGTCAGGGAATATATATTAATTTTAAAAATGTCCTTGATACAGCCCGTGTAAAAATACCATTTGGTATCGCACAAATTGGCAAGGCATTTCGTAATGAGATCACAGCACGACAATTCATCTTTCGTAAACGAGAGTTTGAACAGATGGAAATGCAATATTTTGTCCACCCTGATAACGTTCGCGAGGTGTATGAGATGTGGCGTAAAAAGCGATGGGCGTATTATACGCAGACACTTGGCTTGAGAGAAGAAAATTTGCAGTGGCATGAACATGAAAATCTTGTCTTTTATGCCAAAGCTGCGTGGGATATTGAGTATAAGTACCCTTTTGGATTCAAAGAACTAGAAGGCGTTCACAATCGTGGTGACTATGATCTTTCAACGCATGAGAAGCATTCAGGTACAAATCTGACATATACAAACCAACAAACAAATGAGAAATACGTGCCACATGTTGTGGAAACTTCAGTTGGTGTTGACCGTACGTTTCTTGCTGTTATCGTCGACGCTTTTACGCAAGAAGATTTCGGTGATGGTAAGTCACGAATTGTTCTAAAGATTTCAAAAAGTCTTGCTCCTGTGAAAATTGCAGTCTTTCCGCTTATGCGTAATAAACCGGAGCTCGTTGCCAAGGCACGAGAGATTTTTGACATGCTCAAAAAAGTGCATATGTGCGAATTTGATGATAATGGAAATGTTGGAAAACGGTATCGTCGTCAAGATGAAATTGGGACACCATACTGTGTGACGATTGATTTTGATACACTTGAGGACGATACGGTTACAGTACGCGATCGTGATACGATGACACAAGAACGCATCAAGATTGAAAATCTTGGGAATTTCTTTAAACAAAATTTAGAGATATAAATAATGCCAAGAATGACTATGTATGATTATAATATAAACAAAATATTTAAAATTATACAGCGAAAGCGTATAATGCACGTGCGTAGTTGATTATACTGTACATCATTTTGTGGTGTAATCATATATGTACAAAATCGAGGTGTCAGGAGATTTTTTAGTAAGAATTTATAAAAAGACGCATATGAAAATCACAGTAGCAGCGAAAAATGCGGTGCGAGGGAAGTACGTAGAGATACATGCTTCTGATAATATCAAAGTGACACAATTTGTCTTGAATGGTGCACGAGAGATACTTGAAGTACGAATGCCAAAAGCAAAAGAGATGACGCGACGGAAATGGATTCTACTCGTGCGTAGTATGATTCGTACTGCAATAAAACATGGCGCACCAAAAATCATCATTGATGGACAGAAATTGATTGCATTTGAAGGGCTTGGAGACAATCTTGCACAAACATTTGCAGAAGCAGCTATGATGGCACAATATGAATTTCGTACATATAAGAGAAAACCAAAAAAAGGATGGTTTACTCTTACGGAAGTAGTACTCCTCGTTGCACCAAGAAATGTTGTTCATGTACAACGTGGCGTCAAGAAGGGTATTACTATTGGCATGGGAATCAATGCTTGTCGTGACCTTGCAAATACGCCAGGTGATGATATGACGCCAGAAATTCTTGTTCGTGAAGCGCGTAAGCTTATCCGCAACACAGGCATTCGTATGCGTATTCTCAACGAGCATATGATGCGCCAAAAGAAAATGAATGGCGTGCTTACAGTTGGTAAAGGTAGTAGCGCAAAGTCTCAATTCATTATTCTTGAATACAAAGGCGCAAAGAACAAAAAGGCACATCCGATCGTACTTGTCGGAAAGGGCGTAACGTTTGATACGGGTGGCATTGACACGAAGTCACATCCACATGGATTGGAGATGATGATGGATATGAGTGGTGGCGCTGCTGTGATTGCGTCAATTATGATTGCTGCAAAGTTAAAACTTAAAAAGAATATCATCGCACTTGTCCCTGCTGTGGAAAATATGCCAAGCGGTGAAAGCATGCGTCCAGGTGACATTATTCGTATGATGGATGGTACGACCGTAGAGGTGGGACATACTGATGCGGAAGGGCGTCTCATTCTTGCGGATGCGATTACATATGCTACACAGTATACGCCAAAGATAACCATCGATGTTGCGACGCTCACAGGCGCTTCAATGATGGCACTTGGCGAGCGTGCAACAGCAATTTTTACCAATGATGAAGCGCTCGTTGCCGACACACTTGATTTTGCAGAAGAAACAGGGGATTATGCGTGGCGCTTACCTCTATGGGAGGAATACAATTGTGAAATCAAGGGGACGCATGGCGATATCTCAAATATCAGAACACGAGGTGTGCCTGGATATGGTGGCGCGATTACTGCAGCAACATTTCTCAAACATTTTGCAAAGGGGCATAAGTCATGGATGCATATGGATATGGCACCCATGATGACAACAACGCCTGACGAATACCTCGCCAAAGGTGCCAAAGGCGCACCCGTGCGATTACTTGTAAAACTTCTTGAGAATATTTAAAGTGCGAATGATAAAGAGAAATCCCAATATTCTTTGAGAGAGATTGACGTGGAGGATGGGACCATTTAAGTCATCCGACTAGCAAGAAATTTGCAGGATAGTGTAGTAGACGTTTATTTAAAAAGGTAAAGTATAGTTGATGGACTTGCCTTGGGCTTTTTGATTCCAGGAAGAAGTGTCGATAGGGATTTTGACGACATCAAGGAGATCTTTATACTTTACGTGCTCATTTTTGAGGATGTATTCGTACAGATCTTTTGTAACCTTGACGTCTTGCTCACAATACTTTTCAATTTTTTTGATTTCACCAGACTTCCACCAGTCAACAGCTTGCAATCCGTGCCCACTTTTGCCGACACCGAGCGTTGCTTCAGCGACATTATCAAGGCGGATACTACGCCCGAGAGAAATCCTAATTTCTGCAAGAAGGTCAAGACTACCAACACCTGATAAATCACCAGAGTAGTATTTGTTGAGGAGAGGGATATCAAAGTAGTCTGAATTGTATCCGATGATGAGATCAGTTTCTTCGAGAATTTTCCAGAGGTCACTAAAATTTTCTTTAGAAAAGGTTTTATAAAGACCATCCTTGTAGTCATAGATAACAAGGAGTGAAATTGCTAGATCAACAGGATTATTGGAGCCGACTTCTTGAAACGTATTTTGCGTTTCAATATCAAGGACGATTTTGCGCATGATTTTATTTTTAGAGTAAAGAGTTACTATGGTCTATTTTAGCACGTGAAAAAAGGTGCTACAATAGAGAGATATTATTTGATATGCCTTGGGGAGGTTTTTGTAGTTTATGAAATTTATAGTTAATATTTTTGCACGGTTTTTTGTCATGGGACTTATTATCGGTGGGTTATTGCTGTGGTATTATGATGACAATGGTATTGTCGATGTAAATACTGTAACACAACAAAAGTCAACACCGTTAAAAACAAATGAGATACGTGAACAGCATAAAGAGCAACGCCTCACACGAGAGATTAGAACACTAAAAGAAAAAAATGATGAAAAAGAAACATTTGAAATAGAAATGTTTGAGGAGTCGTCTTCTCCTGTGAAGACTTTGCCAGAGTATGTTTTACAGGAAAATATTCCCTTTGTTGTGCAGGCGCCGTCAGCACAGTGGAGTGACGAGCGTTTTCAAGATGCCTGTGAGGAAGCGTCGCTTTTGATGGCACATGCGTGGCTTGCAAAAGGTCAACGGTTTACCAAGAAAGAGGCAACGAAAGAACTGGAAGCATTATTTATTACAAGTGGAAATCTTTTTGGGGAACATGTAATTGATACGTCAGCTGTGGACACAGCAAAGCTCTTTGCTGCACATTACAAAAAAAAGGCATTTCTCAAAAAAGATATTACGACAGATGATTTGTACACCATTCTTGCAAATGGTGGTATCATCATCGCACCGACAAACGGGAGGGAGTTGGGTAATAAATACTTCACGAATGGTGGACCAGAAAGACACATGCTCGTGATTATTGGATATGATTATGCAAAGAAAGAATTTATCGTACATGATCCAGGAACGAAGCGGGGTAAAGGATATCGCTACAAAGAAAGCACTCTGTATAATGCCATTCGTGATTATGAGACAGGCACAAAAGAAACAATTGGTGCAGTAAGGCGTACTGTTCTTGTTATTCAAAAATAGCTCTGATATTGTGCACACTTAGTAGACAAGGCGCGATAGAGTTGATATCAGCCTGACTTGTTTCAGGAGTAGGTCAACTAAAGGTAAAGCGCTGGGTTGACTGTGCCTCCAGTAGGAATGTAGACGCCCGAAACGTTTCTAGAGGGAACGATTTTGAATGTAGCTGATGAAAAAATAGAAAAGTGAACGTGTGGTCCAGTAGAGTATCCTGTATTGCCCATAGTGCCAATTTTTGTGCCTTTACCGACACTTTTACCCTTTGATACAGAAATAGAGCTTAGATGACCATAGAGCGTCGTGAGCCCTGTGCCGTGATCAATCGCGATCCATTTTCCATAGCCGTAGCGACCCATGTCTCCCGTAGAGACAACCTTACCTTGTGCAGCAGCAATTATTGATTTATCAAGTCGTGCTACATAATCAACGCCATTGTGATACGTATAGGCGAGATGTGTATGTGGTGTCTTTCCGTAGCCTTGTGTGAGGACATAGGGACTTTTCACAGGGCGTCGAAAGCCTGACGCGCCCTTGGAGGGGAATGAGCCCAGAGAAAAATTGCCAATTTGTGTTACGGACAGAGAATCAATCTCACTTTGAATACGGAGTTGATCTTCTCGCACCTTGTTAAGTTTTTTTGCGTATGTTTTCTTTTCTGTATTAGCTTGTGTAGCAAGCGCTTGCTTCTGACCTTTGGTTGTCTCCAGATGTGCTGTACGTTTGCTAAGGTTGCTAATTTCGTCGGCTACAGCAGATTTTTTGATATCAAGTTTGTTTTTGTCTTTTTCAAGTGCTTTTCGCTCGTTATTGATAATACTAATAACATCACCGACATGTGTTGCGATGTGACCAGCACTGTCAGCACCACCAAATAATGTACGATGCGTTGCTGTGCCAGTGAGTTGTGCAAGTTGTGTAGTATAAGCGTGATTGTCGTAACGCGCGCGCAAAACATGCGCAAGTACGCTTTTTTGTAATGCAAGCGCTGTTACTTTTTTGTATATATCTTTTTCCAATGCATCAATTGAACCATTGAGCTCGGTAATGACCACTTTGTTTTCTTTGATGTCTGATTCCAATACAGATGTTTGTTTATCGAGTCCCATGATCTGTACTGCAATAGAGGAGATTTCCTTATTTTTGAGATCAAGTATTTTGATGTATTTTTTTTCTTTTTTTTCTAATTTTTGCAATTCCTCCAATTTATCATCGGTATCAATTGCATACACAGAATATACAAGGTTTTGCAATATAAAAACCGATAGAAGCATCATCACAAAAATGAATGAGTACGTGCGTAGAGATGACATATAAATATAACCCATACTAGCAGTATACCAAAGATTATCATTACTGATAAGCGTTTTGATAATTGTCCACAGAGCAGTGGTATTATTTTTCATACGATTTTGTGGTATAGTGAAAACAGGTAACAATCATCACATACATGAGCATGGGTCGAGGGTATGTGGTGTGTGCCAAATAAATCAGCTAATCAGTTTTTCGCGTATGGAACAGGATGCACACTTTGTCGAGCAAGTTGTAAAAATGCTCGTTGATCACCCTGACGATGTAAAAGTTGATCGCGTTGTAGATGAAATGGGTGTACTTATCACCCTTAATGTCCATCAAGAAGATATGGGCATGGTTATCGGACGTGAAGGAAGCACAGCAAAAGCATTGCGTACACTGCTGCGTGTAGTGGGCGCTCGTAACAATGCTCGTGTTAACCTTAAAATCAATGAACCAGAGGGTTCAGATCGCGCACCACGAGAAGAAAAAAAGGAAGAGAAAGAAGAGAAAAAAAGTGGTGAAAGCGAACGACGTACTTTGGACGAAGTCGTTGGTGACATAGAAATCTAACAAAATCCAAAAGGATTACTAGATTTCATTGCGTTATTTTTTGGCGCATACAAAAACTGCCCCCTTGCTGGCAGTTTTTGTATATGGAAAATATTATTCTCAACTCTTCTTCATTATTTATGTTCTTTGCGGTACAATGAATTTATGCATATAGATTTTCTTACAATTTTTCCAGATATCTTTGACTCTTATCTCAAAAGCTCAATCATGAAACGAGCACACAATGCTAAACATGTTTCTTTTAAATCGCATGATATCAGAGATTTTTCGACAAACAAACATCGCAATGTAGATGATACGCCATATGGTGGTGGCGCTGGTATGGTGATGCAGGTAGAACCAATTTACAATGCGCTTGAGCATCTCAAAAAAAATGATGATATAAGTCAGCGTCGACGTGTCGTCCTCTTGAGTGCAAAAGGCAAACAGTATACACAGAAAGATGCTGTGCGTTTGGCGACATATGATCACATTATTTTTGTCTGTGGGCGTTATGAAGGTGTGGATGAGCGTGTTGCCCAACATCTGATTGATGAGGAAATTGCGATTGGTGAATACGTGCTTACGGGTGGTGAACTGGGAGCACTCGTTGTCACTGATAGCGTCGTGCGCTTATTACCAGGTGTACTAGGAAATGAGGAAAGCATTGTGCATGAGTCCCACATACCTAGTGGTTATCGTGAACATCCGCACTACAGCAAACCAGAAGAGTTCCATGGTTGGTGCGTACCTGATGTGTTACTTTCTGGTAATCATAAAGCAATCGCACAATGGCGCGATGATCATGCGGATCACATTCAAAAAAAATGATATGAAAAAACGACACCTACAAAAAAAACATAAAGCCATAAGAGGCGCGCAACGCGGATCTTTTGGTGCACGCATACGTGCGATCTTTTATGATCAAGGCACGCCAGACCAGATATTATTCTTGTTGGTTTCAGTTTTGTCGTTCTTTGGACTTATGATGATTGCTAGCTCTGGTGTCATCTATGGCAACGTGCGGTTTGACGATCCTTATTATTTTTTTAAGCGTCAATTAATTGGTGTTACAATTGGTTTTTTCTTACTGTTGTTTTTTCAACGTATAGACTACCACCTCTATAGAAAGTGGGCATTTATAATCTTTGTAGGAGCGCTCATGTTGCTCGTCGCGGCCCTATTGCCAGGACTTGGTGTCGAAGCATACGGTGCAAGTCGCTGGATTTCGCTAGGACCACTTTCATTTCAACCAACAGAAGTCGCAAAACTTGCTGTTATCTTGTACTTATCAGCATGGAGCGCTGGAAAAGGTGAGCGACGTATTGCAGATTTTCATGAAGGACTCGTACCATTCGTTATGATTCTAGGCGCGGTTTCATTTTTAATTTTCAATCAGCCGGATATTGGTACGATGGGCATGCTTATTATTATTGCAATGGCGATTTTTTTTATCGCTGGTGCGAGATTGAAACACATCATGCTGATGATTGGAATAGGCTTCGTAGCACTCTTTGCGCTCATCAAGGTAGCTCCTTATAGGCTACAACGTTTTATGACATTTCTTGATCCTAACATTGACCCACAAGGCGCTGGCTATCAGATCAAACAAGCATTGATTGCAATTGGAAGTGGTGGGTTTTTCGGGCTCGGTTTGGGACACAGTCGACAAAAAGTACTTTATCTCCCAGAGCCAACAGGCGACTCTATCTTTGCGATCATTGCAGAAGAATTTGGCTTTCTTGGCACAAGCATTGTTGTTGTATTGTTTCTTTTCTTGATGTGGCGGATTTTTCGCATTGCTGCGAACGCACCTGATTTGTTTGGTCGTCTTGTGGCGTCAGGTATTGGCGTATGGCTTGTTGGACAAGCATTTATCAACATCGCAGCAATCACAGCAATCATCCCACTAACGGGAATCACATTACCATTTGTAAGTTATGGTGGTACGTCGATTGTTTTTGTTCTTGTTGCAGTAGGAATCCTCCTTAACATTTCTCGTCAGACAAAGTGTTAAGGATGGTGTAAAAATATTCTTTATGTATTTCTAAGACGGATTATTATGTAGGACATGCCAATTTTTTTTACAACAATCACACTAAAATCTAATAAAAAAGCAAACCATTGACTCTTTGCCCCC
>JAUZSW010493275.1:0-17026 GCA_034780735.1 Hyalogyrina grasslei
TCCCAAGCAAATGAATCGCCATCTTCTGGTTCATAATTACCATCAGAATCAATATCAATATTACTTTCATAAATACCATCAAGCGGACTACTATTATCCTCACCTCTTGCCGCAATATTAAAACGATGAAACTCCTCTTTACCAGAACTATCAATCATGAAATCAGCAACGGTATCAATCCAAAACTTTTCATCAGAGACTCCGTTAATAATAAACCAACGCAAAAACTTAGACTCTAAGGTTGAAGGGAGCCCTAACAGAGTAAACATAGTTGTATAATCAGTCCAGGTGCCAGTAAAAACACCAACTGGAGCAGGGGCGACTGCTGGAGTTTTATTAAATTTTGTGGCTAAAGCAGCATCAATATCAAAAGAACCTGCTGATGTAACACTAACAGAACGTGCATTTATCTCATTTATTTCAGCCCCAATGCGTTCTTCAGCATACCCCCCCTCATCAACCCCATCTTTTGCGATATTATCAGCATCAAGGCCATGAGAGTTGACTACAACTGCAGCATAACGTCCAACAATATGGTTTTCAATTTTACCATCAGGTCTAGTTTCGCGCCTAACAATATATTGCCAATTGATATATTTTTTATAAAAATCATGCCAAGTAAAAAAAGTACTATTACCAACAGTTGTAGTTAAATGATCTAACATATCATAGGTCATAACATCTTCTTTTTCTGTCGTAGTTGACGGACTCGGGAACATTGTAGCATCAGTTGTGTCTGGATATGGAGACGTTTCCTTTGTCATAGGGTAATCTAAAGTATATATTTGCCCTTGCGTACACTGAATTTCGCCCTTTTTATATTTATTAAACATCACCTGAAACTGATTCATTGCTGATTGAGCTATCAGCCTAGCAGCGGTTCCTCTAGAGCTGTTATGAGCAGCCTTACTTTCAAACATTGAATTGGTGGTAAAAGCAAGCGCCATAACTAATAACAACGCTAACATACTTAAAGCAAAAATTAGTGCAATACCATGTTCTTGCTTTGCTTTATAAAATATTGTTTTTAAAAAAGTTTTCATTTTATTATCCTCAATTTAATAATCTTCGATACGTGGCATAAAAATAATTTTGCTAAAACGTTGTAATTTTTCTTTAATAATATTCTCCGCTTCATCTATTCTTTGAGGCGTAGCATTAATGGCTTTTTTCCAATCGCGCCAATCTTTAGCTTTTAAGACATCAAGTTCGACTTTTACACTTGAAGGAAACTCAGAACCTAATCTTTTATCAGCAGCTGTTGCTGATGAAAAATCAATGGGAATGATTTCTGTCATATCTTTTTTATAACAGGTAATCTGAAAATTATATACATAAGGGATAACTTTTTCAAAATTAACATAACTTGGGTTAGCCTGTGCTACGGTTGTTAGTGCAAGCCCCCCTCCAATTGTATTAATCCATATTTTATTTATACGATTATCATTGGAGTTATTAGGCGGTACTTTTTTTAAATAATTTTCAGAAAAATTATATCTAGGATTAGGCTCTGTTACTCCAGTTCCAGGATTAACCCATTTATCTGTAGTACAACTACGAATCAACCAACCATCTTCAATTACAGAACCATTATCAGGATTAGTAAAGACTTCACCAGCTGGCACAAAAGAATAACGCAGTTCACAAATATTTGAAAGCGATATATCATTACGAATCTCAGTTATTGTCATAAAACTAAGCATATTCCATCGCACTCCATTAGGATAATCGGCAACAGGAAAGACACTAAATGGATATTCATCTGTTCCATTTATGTCTTTGATATTCTGAAACAAAAAAGGATATATTGCCTGAAATTTATCTGCTCCAGGTTCAACACCTCCATTATTATTAAACAATGCACATTGTAAATCTTTAGTTATTAGATCGAAAGCAATCCTGGCATCAGAAAAAGATACATTACGTTGACTAGCTGAACTAATAATTTTTTGCGATGAGTTAAAAAACTGCATCATAATGACAGAAATGATCATAAAAATAGCCATTGCTGATAACATCTCTATCAGTGTAAATACTTTTTTTATCCGATTTGATTTTATTTTTATCATAACTACTACCTGTTTATTGTGGTTTATTAATTGTTAATTGATAATAACGTTTCTTACGGTCAACATAAGGTTTATTCAGTGGCCAGCTTATTTCAACATTGAGATCAGCAAAACTGTCATAAACAGTTGTTTCAGTAAAATCAATAGCCCCCGTCGTTCCCTTTGTATATATCCTAGTTTGAACCTGAGACTTCCACACTGCCATAGTTGCCATAAAATCATATTTTGCGGTAGCGGCTGTAGTTGAATTTGAACGATGGATCAAAAAATAAATTTGTTTTGAACTTCCTCCGTTAGCAGGATCAGAAGCTTGATAAATATTCCAACCTGTTATTACAGGATTAGGCGTTCCATTATAAAGTTCATCTAAAAAACCGCCAATAGGACTTGGAATAATTGAATTGTTACCAAATGAATCATTATTAATCTCTGCAGCTGTTGGCTGAGTATCAGTAATAAATTGAGATGCACCAGACGTATTAAATAAGTTATCATACTCAGTAGTCCCCTGGTTAGCATAAGCTTGAACATACGAAACAAACTGTTCAACCGTATCAGCTGAATAATTATCCGCCATTGAATCTTTAGAAGCATTCAACGCTACAGGAAAGAGCACCAAAATACTGCTCATTCCAAAAGCAATAATTGCGATAGCCAAAGCAATCTCAATCATATTAAAATATTGTTTTTTACATTTTATCATTTTATACCTCACTATTTTAATATGTTTTAAAACGGTCAAAAGATGTCCGACCAGTAAACTGATTAATAGTTAAAAGCCACCAACGACTACCTTTGTTTTGCCCTGCGTCTTGACCTTCGTTTAGTTCATATCGTTCTTTTCGCGCAGCGTCTGCTGGAGTAGTAGAAGCACTACTAGGACGATTAGTAGCTATTTTATATGGATAAATTCCAAAAAATATGGTAATAAACTTTTCACCACCGACAATGGCACCGCTGGAATTAAAAATTATTGCGGGTGATATGCCATTTACTATAGTTGTACCATCATTTATATTTCTTACCAGTTTTAAATTTGCGGGTGGTGCAGACTGTGGCGGGTCTGGAGATTCATCTAAAGGTTTATTTTTCGTTGAAATAAGTGCCAAAGCACCTTGAGGAAGTTTTCGCCACTGCATACCATCAATCCAACCATCAAAATCATAATGCCCATTAGAAGTATCTTTTTTCACATAACAAATTCTCGTTTCCTGCATAATAAAGCTAGAATCAGGGGGGAAATTACTGTTATTATTATCGTTCCCATTCCCATTTTCATCAACCTTTTCTTTAGGTAAAATCAACGCAACATAACGATTTCGTGAAACAGCATAAGAACGTCCTAAACTGATTTGACCAGCAATTGATCTTACCGCACCATTAACCGCTTGGCTTTTATTTAATTTTGAAAGACCAGAAATACCTGCCCCCATCAAAATTCCCATAATTGCCAAGACTAGGAGCAACTCTATAAGGGTAAAATTATTTTTATATTTTTTCATAAACAACCTTTTTTATTAATTACGAATTGTTAATTACGAATTACGAATCTTTACTACAACTTTTCATCAATTATGAATTACGAAGTTAAACCTACACCTTTTTTAAATTAATTACGAATTATTAATTACGAATTACGAATTACGAATTACGAATTACGAATTACGAATTTAAAACCTACATCATTTAAAATTAATTACGAATTGTTAATTACGAATTTAAAACCTACATCATTTTTCGTTAAACATTATCATTCATTTACTTTTTTATCATTAATCGTTAATCGTTAACCATTAACCATTATTTACGTTCTTATCGTTAATCATTAATTCCGCTGCTTCACGGGTTATATTTAATTTATCAGCTAGAAGAGTAACCGCATGAGCGATTGTTTCATTTTTTTCTATCAACTGTTCATCTTTTTCCTGAATTGTTCTTTCATAATTATCAAAATTATTTAAAATTTCATCTTCAACAGTCATTATTTTTCTCACTTCTGGATCTGCGGCGGCTCGTACCAGCCGTCTAATCAGTTCACGATACTTTTCAGGGTAATCATTTTCATCAAGATTAAGAAAATGTCGACTATTTTCGGTCATCGACTGATCAAATACCGTTAAAATAGCTTCAAGTTCAGTTCGCCGATGTTTCGCCAAAAATGGAATCTGAATGATAAAACTATCATGCGTCAGACATTCAATAAAATCCTCTTTCTCGGTGATCACCTCACCACTAGCAATATCTTGATATTCACGTCGCACCTTTATTATTGGCACTTTAGTATGATCAAGTTTATGACCTAAAAAGTAAATTGTAATTATCGGTAAAGCATTATACTTGTTCATTGACTCCGCGATAACATTATTGTCATTCGCATACTGATTACCGAGGTAGTGCCGAAACCGCATAACATCTTCTGGATATTTTGCTTTTTGAATTTCAATCAGAATCAACTTTTCTGTTCCATCCGCATTCCTAATTTTCGCCGCAAAATCTAAACGATAGATTAACAGGCTCCGTTCCTTGACATCTGAACTATATTCCGTTGGTCTAAAATCCAATTCGATAATCTCTTCACCAATGATGGCAGCAATCAGCAACTTAGCGATCTTATTATCACTAAGTAGATACTTGAATACCACATCATAAATTGGATTTGCGATTCTCATTCCAACACCATTGTTAATTACAAATTGTTAATTACGAATTACGAAGTTAAAACCTACACCTTTTAAAATCAATTACGAATTACGAATTTAAAACCTACATCTTTTTTCGTTTTCGTTAAACATTATCATTTATTTACTTTTTTATCATTTATCATTTATCGTTAAACATTAATCGTTAATCATTAATGTGGCTTCATCTAGTGTAATATTCAAACTATTTGACAAAATTTTAGCCGCTTTATTCAGCTGTTCTTGCTGTTTATCTATCTGTTCTTGCTGCTTATCAATAGACCGTTCAAGTTCTTCAAGCTCTTCGAGCACCTCATCTTCAATCGTCATTGTCTCTCTTACCATTGGCGATTCAGCTGCCTTTAACAACCGTCTAATAACTTTACGGTATTTTTTTGGGTAACTTTCTTCGTCTAAATTCAGCAGATGCTGGTAATGACCTAATTTACTCGATTGATCAAATATACTTAGCAACAGTTCCAGTTCCGTTTTTCTCGGTTCTGCTAGGAATGGAATCTGAATAATAAAACTATCATGCGTTAAACTTTCAATAAACGGCTCCTTTTCCGTGATAAGTTCACCAGTAACGAGATTGATATACTCACGTCTAACCTTAATTACCGGAGCCTTGGTGTGTTCAAGTTTATGACCTAAAAAGTAAATTGTAATAATTGGTAAAGCATTATATTTTTTAGTCTCTTCCGCTACAATATTATTGCCGTCAGCATATTGGTTACCTAAATAGCGCCGAAAACGCATAATATCAGAGGCTAGCTTAGCCTTTTGAATTTCAATTAACACCAATTTACTTGAGCCGTCTGGCTCTCTAATTTTTGCTGAAAAATCTAAACGATAGACTAACAGATTACGACTTTGAATATCTGCCTGATGTTCAGTAGAGTTAAATTCCAATTCGATGATCTCTTCACCAATGATGGCAGCAATCAACAACTTAGCGATCTTATTATCACTAAGTAGATACTTGAATACCACATCATAAATTGGATTTGCGATTCTCATTCCAACACCATTGTTAATTACGAATTACGAATTGTTACTACAAATTTAAAATCAATTACGAATTGTTAATTACGAATTACGAATTGTTAATCGTTAATCGTTAATCGTTAAACATTATCATTTATTTACTTTTTTATCATTAATCGTTAATCGTTAACCATTAACCATTATTTTCTATTTCTTCTATAGTTAAGCCAGTTTTTTCGGCAATAGTGGCTGCATCAAGTACATTAATTAAATTTTTCGCAATTTCAAGTGCCTTGCGGTGTTCAACTGTTGCTAACTGTGCGATTCTATCACCTTCACGCCCACTCCAATAGTCATAGACATCAAGTTCGTCCTGTGACCAGCTCATTTGATTTGCAGCCTCAAATGCCTCAAGCAGTTCCGGTTCAGTAATTGTCGCCGGAATCATCTCCAAATTAGCGGTATTTTTCAAAAAGAAAATCCATTTATCAACCACGCTTTGTAATTCATTTTCCGTTTTATGATATTTGGGTAATTCTATAAAATTAAATTCAAAATCTTTAAGTTCCTGGCTACCATTTTCTTGGTTAATCAACAAGTGTCGTGTTAAACAGTTTTCACTATCAAATAGTTTAAAATTTAAAATACCGACAAAATAGGCTGGTCTGAGTTGCTGATAATCTTCAGCTTTTTTTATCTGCCCAACATAACTTTTAGCTAAATAATATAATTCTCGTTTGCCAAACGCATCATTACCTTCGACCTGCATTTCAACAATAAATTCACGACCAGCAGTATCGACCGCTTTTACATCCAAAACGGTATTTTTCAGATCTTGAATGCGTGGAACCTGATAAGGTGATGCAATAGTCAAACTGTCAATAGGATTAGGCAGTTCAAGAATAGCGTTAAGAAAACTAATCAATATTTCCGTTTTATCAGAATTACCAAATATTTTCTTAAATGCAATATCACTTTTAGGATCAACAAACAACATATTTAAACTCAAATTTTAAAACAAAAACTATTACTATCACTACACTAAAGTTTTAATCTAGCAGGTTTTTTGCATTCAGCAACCCACTATTCTAATAAATATAACCTATTTTTGAACCTTGTCAACTTATATTGTCAACTTTTTTTTACATAGTTCAATTGTAAACCGTAAACAACTACCTAAAAAAGCTGTAACACAGAGAAGAAAAAGAAGAAAACAAAAAAAAGCTATACCACAGAGAACCACAGAGTTACACAGAGAAAAAAAAGAAGAGAAAAATAAAAAATATATAAAAAAAAAAGCTATACCACAGAGTTACACAGAGAACCACAGAGGAAAACAAAAAAACAAAAGTGATGTTTATATTTTTCTTTATCTACTGTCGCCCTACGTACTCTTTAGTAGATAAATAAAAATCTAAACATCGGGTGTTATCTAAAAAGCTGTAAATATGCACCTTTCGTTAATCATTAACCATTATATAATCCCCCAATGGTTAGATTTTAGGCTGTCTTCGACGCGTCAGCGGCGTATACAGGCTGAAAGCTAACCATTAATTAGTTAAATTAGTTTAATTCGTTGGCAACTTTTTTTACCTTTTTTTTCATTAGTGAATTCGTGGCTAGTTTTTCACTTTTTTTTCATTAGTGCATTAGTGGCTAGCTTTTTTTATTGTAATCCCCAATGGTTAGATTTTAGGCTGTCTTCGACGCGTCAGCGGCGTATACAGGCTGAAAGATGACCATTAATTACTTCGTCTGTCGCTACGCTCGAGTGTGTTTAATTCGTTGACAACTTTTTTTTCATTAATCGTTAAACGTTGACCATTAACCATTAACTAAGTGCATTCGTGGCTAGTTTTTTTTGCTTATCGTTGTATGGTAAACGAAAAACGAACGACGATTAACGAACAAAAAAGAGAAATAATGAATAATATAGTTGAATTTGACCGTAAACATCTTTGGCATCCCTATACCTCGATGACCAAACCATTACCCACCTACCCCGTTGCGGAAGCGCATGGGGTTAAGATTAAACTAACCGATGGCCGTGAACTTATTGATGGAATGGCTTCATGGTGGGCGGTGATTCATGGTTACAATCACCCAGAACTAAACAAAGCACTATTGGAACAGTCAAAAAAAATGTCTCATATCATGTTCGGTGGCCTAACCCATGAACCGGCAGTCGAATTGGCCCGAAAACTGATTGATTTGACCCCTGCCCCACTAAACAAAGTTTTTCTGGCCGACTCAGGTTCAGTCAGCGTCGAAGTTGCGATAAAAATGGCGTTACAATATTGGACTGCCAGGCATCGTCCTGAAAAAAATCGCCTATTAGCGTTACGCAACGGTTATCATGGCGACACCATTGGCGCCATGGCCCTCTGTGATCCAGTTAATGGCATGCACCATATCTTTGAGCATATTTTAACTAAACAACTGTTCACTGAAGCCCCGCAGGGGGCATTCGATGCCACCTGGAATGATAAATATTTTGCCGATGCAGAACAGATTATGATTCAACATCACCCGACGCTTGCTGCGGTGATGCTTGAGCCAATCGTGCAAGGTGCCGGTGGTATGCGTTTTTATCACCCCGAATATCTGAGAAAAATGCGCCAACTCTGTGATGAGTTGGATATTCTGCTAATTTTTGATGAAATTGCGACCGGTTTCGGACGGAGCGGTAAAATGTTTGCAGCCGAACATGCCAATATTTCACCAGACATCCTCTGTCTTGGTAAAGCCTTAACTGGTGGTTATATGAGCTTAGCCGCCACCTTAACCACCGAACAGGTTGCAACGACAATCTCAAACGGCAATCCTGGAGTATTCATGCACGGCCCGACCTTTATGGGTAATCCACTGGCCTGTGCAGTAGCCAATGCCAGTATTGAATTGTTACTTAGCACGCCATGGGAACAGCGAATCGCGGCGATTGAAACTCAACTCCGTAATGAACTTGACCCCTGTAAAAAGCTATCTGAGGTTGCTGAAGTCCGGGTACTCGGAGCAATTGGTGTAGTGGAGACTCGAACTGCAGTTGATATGGCAAAAATCCAACAATACTTCGTCAATCGTGGTGTCTGGATTCGACCATTTGGCAAACTAATCTACCTAATGCCACCATATATTATCAAGCCAAGCGAACTGACTCAACTAACTCAGGCCATCGTTGATGCTGTAACCGCTGATATTTATTGATCCGTTTATGCCGCAACTCGTAGTATTAGACTTTGATCCTAAAAAACTCACTAGAAAAATAAAAACAGATTCAAGTATTTTATTACAAGTATGTTACGATTTTTATCAAACCTCACTCTTTTCTGCTTAGAGGGAAAATAAAAAAATCAAAATAAAACTCCTAACCAATGTGGGATCGACATCCCTGTCGAGAATAAAACGCTCTGCTCGCAAACCAAGCTTCGGTTCGTGACTAGGAAGTCACTCCTACATTAAAAGAGTTCGTGACTAGGAAGTCACTCCTACTGGCTTTTTATCTTCAGGAATGGCGCTCTGATACGTAGTGCCAGGTCTCGATGAGACCGGCAATTGTCGCCCTACGACAATAAGGATACTCTCATCGAGAGTTATCCCTACTTGTGCCAGCATTATTAATTGATAATTCGTAATTGAGTCAGCATTATTAATTGATAATTCGTAATTGAGTCGCTGATGCGACGGATACTCTCATCGAGAGTTATCCCTACTTGTGCCAGCATTATTAATTCGTAATTCCTAATTCCTAATTCGTAATTCGTAATTCATAATTGAGTTCCCCCTACTCTTATAAAAATTAGCAGAGAATTTATAGCAATATCAGGTTGCTTTTAAGCCAATAATAAATTATGTTATTAATCTCTAAATAACAATGCCAATTATTTTATTTTGGCTCAAACAATATTTTTCTAAAAGGATATAGCAATGAATATAAATAACAATACCATTCTATTTCAAGGAGATTCGATCACTGATTGCGGGCGTAACCGTGAAACAACCGAGCCTAACATTGGTCTTGGTAACGGTTATGTCCAACTCACCGCGGCAAAACTTATGGCAAATCACCCAGCCGCTAACCTATCAATCTTCAATCGTGGCATCAGTGGTCATCGAATTGTTGATCTTTATGCTAGATGGAAAATTGACTGTATCAATCTCCGCCCCGACGTGTTAAGTGTCTTGGTTGGGATTAATGATACTTGGCATGGTTTTAACCATGACAATGGAGTAAGTCCAACCCGCTACGAGCGTTTTTATCGTGAAATGTTATGGTGGACACGGAAAGAGTTACCCAATATAAAATTTATCTTAGCCGAACCATTTGCGCTACCCATCGGTGCGGTCAGTGAGTCATGGTTCCCAGAAGTAAACGAACGTCGTGCTATCGTCAAAAAACTGGCAGAAGAGTTCGATGCCGCGTTTGTCCCTTTTCAAACAATCTTTGATGAAGCTATCAAAAAAGCTAGTCCAGAATATTGGCTCAATGATGGCGTTCACCCAACCCTAGCTGGACATGAATTGATGTCCGAAGCCTGGTTAAAAGCATTTGAGAATTAATGATTAATGGTTAATGGTTAATGGTTAATGGTTAACGATTAATGGTTAATGGTTAACGATTAATGAACAACTAATAAAAAAAGTTAAAAAAGTTAGCCACTAATGCACTAATTTTAAAAGGTAAAAAAAAGAAGTTGCCAACTAATTAAACTAATTAAACTAATTAATGGTTAGCTTTAAGTCTGTATACGCCGCTGACGCGTCGTAGACAGCCTAAAATCTAACCATTGGTGTTACAATAAAAAAATTAGATGCTACAGTTTTTAGATAACACCCGATGTTTAGATTTTTATTTATCTATTGAGAGCACGTAGTGCGATGTTAGATAAATAAAAATGTCAACATCACTTTTGTTTTTTATTTTCTTCTCTTTTTTTTTCTCTGTGAAACTCTGTGGTTCTCTGTGGTATAGCTTTTTTTTGTTTTTTCTTTTTTTTCTCTGTGAAACTCTGTGGTTCTCTGTGGTATAGCTTTTTTTTTCTTTTTCTTCTTTTTTCTTTTCTTTGTGTAGCTCTGTGTTACAGCTTTTTTCCCTAACGCAATTTCAAGGTTGCAAGCCCGGCAAGTGCTGCCACCCCCGCAATAATCCAGAAACGAGCGACAATCTGGGTTTCAGTCCACCCTTTCTGTTCAAAATGATGATGAATCGGCGTACAAAGAAAAATTCGTTTACCAGTTAACTTAAATGATGTAACCTGAATAATCACCGATAAAGCCTCAATAACAAAAACAAAACCAACAAGCAATAATGTCAATTCCTGTCGTACCAGCACCGCAATCAGGCCGATAGACCCACCTAGTGCCAAACTACCAGTATCCCCCATGAAGACCGATGCAGGATAACAATTATACCATAAAAAGCCAATACAGGCACCAGCAATCGCTGCAGCAAACACCACCACCTCACTAGAACCAGCAATAAATGGTACATTAAGATAAGCTGCGAATATTTTATGACCACAAGTGTAGGCAAAGACGGCATAAGCCAAGGCACAGAATATACAGGTTCCGACCGCCAAGCCATCTTTCCCATCAGTCAGGTTTACTGCATTAGATGATCCAACAACGACCACCATCGAAAAGAGCATAACGCCCCAACCTGCAACTAATGGCAAAGCAAGAAACGGCACCATTAATTGTCGCATTAATCCTCCGCCGGGCTGCACTGTATCTTTAATGACCAATTCAGCCGTTTCTGGCAAACTATCCAGATAAACAATTGCGATCATGGCGATTATTGCTTGGAATAAAAGTTTTGTTTTACTTGAGATGCCTTGACAATTGCCTTTTACCTTTTTATAATCATCAATAAAGCCAACAACAGCTAAAGATAACAGCGTTCCGAGAAAGGCAATAATCATTGGATTACCCGGCATGCCCCAGGCAATAGTGGAAATGGCAATTGCAGCGACAATCAACACTCCTCCCATACTAGGCGTCTTATCTTTATCACTGTCAATAAATTTTTCATCAATCACATCTTTATATCTATTAGGATCATTTGTTCTAAATTTTTTCAATAATTTTATGGTTAATGGACCGAAAAAAATTGTTAAAAACATCGCAAATGCTCCGGCACCCGCGGCACGAAAAGTAACGTATTCAAATAATCGTAAAGGTCCCCAGACATCGGTAAATTGAGCAAGCCAGTAAAACATCAATAATATCTCTTTATTTTGGAAGTTATACCCTTGAGGCAATTTCAAAACTCTTCGTGGCATATTTTTGATTTTTACTGGCATCTTTTAATTTTGAGCTCAATCATATACCTAACCGGTATGCTCATTCGCTAAAAAGTTAAAACCTGCTCACCCAAAATGTTAAAAATCATGCTCACGCTGGACTTTTGCCATCACCTCCATTATCAGGTAGGTTTAAACATAGAAGCAAAACGCTTGATATTATTTACAACAAGATTAGCATATTGTCAACACGCAAACGAGATAAATAACAAAAAAAGAGTAACCACAATGTTCAAAGTGAAAAAGGCAGGATCCCTGGCCCCGTCTTCGACAAAGTTCCATTACTTAACAGGTGATCTAATTCTCTAAGCAGACGATATTTATCCTGCGGGAAGCGACCACTCAAAGGAACAGGGTTAGATGAATGATTAGCTCGAAATACGGTTCGGGTTAAGGCAAATTTCTCAATCATAGTTCGCAACTCCATAACTGCCTCATATTCGCTTACAGTTTCATACCCATTATACATTTTGCCACCGCCAACTTCAACAAAACGTAACGCCGACAACAGTCGAGGTTGCATTAGATTCAACACGGCAGCGGTTAATTCTGAATGTTCATCAGACAGCTCTTTTCCACCAAGTCCCAATAAAATCATAACCGAACACTTCAGGCCATTTTTCTGAGCTATATTTACCGCATTAATCATATCGCCTGCAACTTCATGTTTATTAACCAATCGCAGAATTTTATCATCGCCAGATTCAAGTCCCATATAGAGGGTATTTAATTTCAACTTGGCTAGCCGTTGTAATTCTTCGGCTGATTTTGCCAAAATCGAAGTGCCATTCGCATAGCTGTTGACTCTGGCGAGCCGTGGAAAACAATGATTGAGTTCGGTTAAGATTTTTTCCAATATGCTAAACTCAATAAACATAACATCGCCGTCTGCAAGAAAGATCCGTTTTGTCGCAGGATACCTTATCCCAGCCTGTCTGATCTCAGTTAAAAGTTCATCAAGCTCACGGACTTTATAAACTACCCCTTTGTACATTTGACAAAACTGGCAACTATTGTGAGGGCAGCCATAGGCGATCTGAAAAATCAGGCTATTAGCTTCCGCCGGAGGACGGAATAGTGGTTCTATATATTTCATAATTATTTTCCCTATTTTTATCTACATCCTTAATTTCTATTTTCGCACCATGTTTCAGTAGATAATCAACAATAGGAGCGGGTTGTATATTATCATTAATCGCATAGGTCAAGGCGGTTCGACGGTAACCTTTGGAAATAGCATTAACATTTGCACCCGCCTCAACAACTATCTTCACTTGACCGAGCTTGCCAGAACGGCACACCGTCATCAAAGGCGTAACCCCTTGATCCTGAACGATCATACTGCCGTATGTAATCATTGATATAAAACAAAAGCGACAACTTAGAATGAGCGGTCTAATAGACAAAATATACTCCATTTTATGCATCAATTTTCTCATTCAGAAGAGCCATTAATTGTCAATCTTTATGAGTCAATAAATATTTTTTCTTAAAAAAACTAAAAAATGATTCACCTATTTCAATATAATGACATGAGTTATATTTTCAATCCCTGTTCAATGTGATTTTGCTGAATTGCCAGCAATAAAAAACAGCAAACATCAATGATAATAATTTATCAATTTTTCATAAACAAAATATTGCATGGTTACAATTAACGATTACATTAACAAAAGTTACTTTTAAAATTATCAGGAATAAAAATAAAAATGAATAGAGTATCATATTTCAGACCAGCAATTGATGCAATGAGCGGTTATAAACCAGGGGAACAACCCAAAGTTGACAATATAGTAAAACTCAATACGAATGAAAACCCCTACCCCCCAGCTCCAGGGATCAACCAGCTATTAAAAACTTTTGCAACCGATACGTTACGACTTTATCCCGATCCAATGTGTCTAAAACTGCGCAAAACCGCTGCCGAGCTCTTCAAGCTTGATATTGGAAATATTATTGCGGGTAACGGTTCAGATGATATTCTTACTATGATCTTTCGTTGCTTCACCGATGCCTCACGGCCATTTGCCTGTCTTGAACCTACCTATTCACTCTATCCAATCCTAGCAAATATTCAAGGTTGTGAATGTATCAAAATCAACCTTAATGAAGATTTTTCACTACCCAATGACCTATTAGAACAGGCAGCAGCGGCAAATCTATTAATAATCACTCGCCCCAATGCCCCAACTGGCAATAATTTCCCCCTGGCAGTGATTGAGAAAATCTGTGCGAAGTTCAAAGGGATCGTGCTCATCGACGAAGCCTATGTTGATTTTGCAGCAGATAGTTGCATTAGTTTAGTGAGTAAATTTGCCAATGTAATCGTTTCACGCACCCTGTCCAAAAGCTACAGTTTAGCTGGTATCCGACTAGGGTTGGCAATGGCAAATAGCACAATTATTGATGGAATGATGAAAGTCAAGGATTCATATAATGTGAATGCCTTAACTCAAGCGATTGCTATATGTGCGCTAGAAGATAACGTTTATCTTAAAGCGACAGTAGAGAAAATTATTACGACCCGTGAACGATTAGAAAAAGGTCTAGCCCAGCTAGGCTTTACCGTTGTTCCATCATCAGCAAACTTTGTATTTGCCGCTCCCGCAGATGGCGATGGAGAAAAATATTTTAAACAGTTGCGTGAACAGGCCATTATAGTCCGCTATTTTCCTGGGGAAAAAACTGGACGTTTTGTCAGAATAACTGTTGGCACGGACGAACAGATTGACCGATTACTGAAGTTCACTACGAGCTTAAAGTCAAACAAATAACTTTGATTTTTTATTCACGCGCCAATATCAGGTAAAAAAGTGATAAAAGTTTAGTTTCTTTATTGTATTTTAAGTAAAATGTTCATATATTTATTAGCTTAGAACCGATATATAATAAATTTAAATTTGATTATAAAATTTTAACGAAAACCTGTGGAGGGATTCCCATGAAAACCAAAAATATTGTCATAGTTGCCGGAGTTTCATTTTTACATCTTATTATTCTAGGTGGCATAGCCTTGACAAGTGGTTGCACGACAACTGAAGTCTTAGCTCCTAAAGGCTATATTCCAGCTCCAGCCGAACAACTGCCCAGCGAAGCGCCTGAATTAAAACTTGAAATTGAACCAATAGTTCAACCTGAAAAAGTTGAGATTGAAGAGATTGTAATACTGGAGCCTCCAGCAGCTAAACCAATTACGCTTGAGCCGGTAAAAACTGAAATAATCAAATACAAGGTTACTCGCGGTGACTCTTTCTGGTTTATCAGTAAAAAGTATGGAGTAAGTCAACAGGAACTGGCAGCGTATAATAAGATGAGTTTAAAACAGACCTTGAAGATTGGTCAAGTGCTTAATATTCCTCCAGGCGGTAAACTTAAATCAGCAACAGAACTTAAAGCTTCACTGAAAAAAGCGCGTAAAGTGAGTAAAAAACGTCATCAACGTCGTTCAGTAAAAACCAAAGTTATTGCCCGTCAACCAATTCCAAGCAGTGGCACCTATACGGTAAAATCAGGCGACAATCCTTGGACTATCGCCCGTAAATTTAGAGTAAAAACCAACAGTCTACTCGGAGCAAATGGTCTCAACCGTAGTTCAGTCTTAAAAATAGGTCAAAAATTAGTTATTCCTGGCGGCTCATCAAGATCCCATGCCAGCGCAGTAACATCACAACCTTCAGTCAAACCAGTAAAAGTAACTCAGCCGACACCATCGACAATTGAAGATGCAAATAAAACAACTAATGATATTCTCAATAGTGTTGATGAACCAATGACCTCTGAAGATGCAACTAAAGTGACAACTACCACAACTGACAATTTATCCGAAGCGGATGATACATTTGCAGAAGAAGAATCAGCTATTTCTGGAGCTGACACGGTTACCTTGGATGCAGATACCACTATCGATAAATTTGCGGCGGCCTATAAAGTAAAAGTAGAAGATCTTGAACGCCTCAACCCAGATTTGCCGAAAGATGGTAATTTGAAATCTGGTGCTCTGATCTTAATGCCGACAAAATAATCATGATTAACGATCTGGGAATTATCGTTGCGGCAGCTGGCAGTGGCGAACGTTACGGCTCTAATAAACTATTAGAGCCACTAAATAGCCTACCACTCTTCATGCATTGTCTACAACAATTTATCACAGTTTGTCCAGCTAAACAACTGATTTTAGTAGTGTCACGCAACGAACAGCATCATTTCTCAAATGCACTAGAACGCTTTATGCCTGGTAGTGGAATCATTATAATTGAAGGCGGCGTCTCGCGTTCACAATCCATTGCAAATGGACTACAACTGCTCAATGAAAATGTTAACTATGTCGCAGTGCATGATGCGGCTAGACCATTTGCCACGGTTAAATTACTTAAAAGTTGCCTAAGCACAGCTCGCCAATACGGTGGAGCGATTCCGGCAAAACCAGTTACCGATACCCTAAAACGCGTTGATGAAAATAAGTTAATAACTGCTGCTGTTTGTCGTGAACAGTTATGGCGGGTAGAGACTCCACAACTATTCAATTTAGCACTACTACGCAAAGCCTACCGACTGGCAGAGGCTAGCACAACTGAATCATTGGTCGAATTTACCGATGATGCTGCTATAATGGCCGCAGCTGGACTGCCGGTAAAAATAGTCAATGACCCAGATCCCAACCTAAAGATAACCTACCCAGAAGATATTGCGACCGCTGAGCTTATACTGAATAGGCAAAATAAAAATATACACAACTAATGTGGGATCGATATCTCGTGAACAAAGCGACTTTGTTGGAACGTCGAACGTCGAACGTTGAACATCGAACGTTGAACATCGAACATTGAACATCGAACGTCGAATGAAAAAAATAGCATTTACGATCAAATCCCAACGGATATTACGCTGTTGGGGTTCACAACTTTAGTTGTGCTTAATAAAATAACCGGCTCTGCCGGAACTTAAAAAAATAAAAACATTAGCCAACAAATTAAACTAATTTAACGAAGGGAAA
>JAUZSW010494386.1:0-17005 GCA_034780735.1 Hyalogyrina grasslei
CCCCGGTCTCCCCAGAAGGAGCAACCCCGCCCTGATCCGATGAACAGCCACCCAGAATCACGGCCAGGAGGCCAACCGCCATCAGTTTCATCACACCAGCCATAGGTAACCATCGACTCACAATCCAGGCCCCTGAGCAGGATCAAACAGACCCTGGTCATTCGCCCCCTGACGACACCGCACCATCTGAAAGCCCAGAGTGATTGACTAGATGTTATACTAATCGTATACTAGTTCGTATGACGACCCCCGTGCCAACCCGATTCACCGACGAAGAAATCACCCTCATCGACAAACTGGTGAACGAAGGAGTCGGTGAGAACCGATCTGACGTCATCCGCAAAGGTGTGCACGACCTGGCGGAGTCAGTGCGTCGCTCACGAATCGGTGCCTCAATTGCCAAGTCGTACCAAACCAAGCCGCAGACCGCCGAGGACAACGAACTCGCTATGGCTAGTGCCATTGCCATGACCGAGGCCGAATCTTGGTAGCCCAAAGCGAACTCTGGTTGATGGAGACGCCAAACCACAAACGACGCCCCGTCCTTATCGTCTCCCGCAACGAGGTAATCCCGGTGATCAACAACGTGATAGTTGCGCCAGTTACAAGCACTATCCGCAATATCGCCACGTGTATCCCGGTTGGGATATCCGAAGGCATAGATCACGACAGCGTCGCTACCTTCGACAATCTCGCTGCTGTACCGAAAACGGTGCTTACGAACCGGCTCGGAGCGTTAGGACCCGGTGGGCATCAACTAATCTGCGAAGCCCTCGACGCCATCGCTGACTGCTAGCAGGGTCACTCCTGCCCCCGACGGATCCGACCAATACCGATAACCGACAGCAAGACGCCTTGACGCGTCCGCGGACGCGCTCGTGACCGGCGAGGTTGTTCACCATGATCGCCTTCGAATTAGCTTGGACGAGCGGAGCTCGACTCGGACAGGCCGAACCGCCTCACCAGCCGACAGGGCAAGGGTAGATGCACAGGCAAAGCGTCCCCGACCATGGAGGGGCAACCAGCAGCGCTAGCCGGTCGCGCCAGCGGGCGCGAGTTGGGATGGCCGTTTTCCTGGCAGCTGCCCGGCTATACCGCTGACCTGGGCTTTCAGCGTGTCAGAGGGGCGTCTTGTGCCCTAACTCCACAGGCTAGGACCGGCTGGATCAACCTTGCTGCCCAGGAAGCCGTTGATGATGCAGGAACGATGAACTCAAGGGGGCCGACGTCACTTGGGAGAGATGACAGCAACTCCGTTCACTTCGGCTGCCTCGGCCAGACGGTCGTCATAGGTGACCAGACCCTCGAGATCGTCGCCCAGATCCAACGCCGACGCAAGATGGATCGCGTCAAGGGACCTCAACGCAGATGGATCCAGACGACCCGCCTCCTCAAACACACTCGAATCGACCTTAAGAAGGGTCACAGAGTCAAGAACAGCGCGCACCTGGAGGGCCCGATCAGGAACAATCCTGCGCACGGCGCGCATCAACTCGGTCCGCACAAGATCGCACGAGACGAGAGTTCGATCCCCGTCCGTCAACCAGGACCGAAGCGCACTGGTCTCGGCTTCGCCGACTACGAGCTTCACCATTGCCGAGGTATCTACGTAGAAAGCCACCTCAGTACCGCTCGTCGTTCCGCATCTCCGCCAGGGTTGGTGACAGCTCCGGCCCAGGGCCAGGAACCGGAAGATCGCCGAGTCGGCGGCGGGCGGGCCGAGCGCGGCCTTCGTCGACGAGAGCACGGAGACGTGATCTCGGGATCGATGTCATCCGGGCCACAGGGCGGCCCCGATCAGTAATGGTCACAGTCTCACCGGCCGCAGCCTCGGCCACCACCGCTGATGCATTCTGCTTGAGGGCACGAATTCCGACTTCAGGCATGTGCTTCACTGTAGCACATTGGAGCCGAAGTGCAACCGGACGAAGTCACCATCGCACCTGGAACCAACAACGACGGGTATCGACGTGTTTACGAACGCTGGTGTCGGAGGGGCGATTGCAACCCTTAACCCTCACCCCACCAGATCCGACTCGATGACCCCCCACAACCGCCTTACCAGGCGACACGCGTCATGACATGCCAGCCAAGAGAGCAAGTCGCGTCGGCGAATCCGACAACGACGCCGTCAGCGAACCAACCAGTTGACTCGAAGACCAGAGCGTGGCACAATTGTAGCCATGACCATAGAATCGTTGCGAAACGTGAAGGACCGGTTCTCCGAATTCGTAGACCGAGTCAACAGCGAACACGAACGCGTTGTCGTCACCCGAAACGGCCGACCAGCAGCAGTACTGATCAGCCCTGACGACCTCGACAGCCTGGAAGAAACCCTTAGTCTTCTCGGCGACCAGACAGCGATCAAGGAACTACTCGAAGCCGAAGAAGCAGTCGCCGCTGGCGACGTCATCCAAGGAATAGACGCCGTCCGAGCTCTGCGACAATAGGCCACAGGAAATGACAAACCAGGACTACGATCTCGTTGTAGCGCGCCCTGCCGCGAGAGCAATCGCTGAACGTCTACCCGAGGCCGTCAGCGCCGCGGTCATCGACTTCATCACCGGCCCGCTAGTTCAAAATCCCCAACGAGTCGGACGCCAACTCCGAAACGAACTCGCAGGAATCCACAGCGCCCGCCGCGGGAGCTACCGGATCCTGTACCGAATCGACGAGACCGCCCGCACGGTAACGATCCTACGCATCGACCACCGCGGCGACGTATACCGAATGCTGTAGTCCCCACGGCCGTTGGGGTAACCGGTTGGGGTAGGCGCCCGCTTTGGTAACTGTTCTCGACGTGGACCTTCAACCCGATAGTTACGGCTCTGGGCTGTTGCCCAGCTCAGTGGTCGCAGCCGGGACGATCGAGTCCATCTACGCAGAGCGGCCGACTGTGCTGTTCAGACACCTTGGTGTTGCGACGTTCCCCTGAATCCACGCAGCCAATTCTGGCCCCACCAATACAAGCCAGTGGACAGCCCCCAGCCAAACGGCTCCGCTGTGCATATGGCAACGAGGTCCAAGGTCAGCTCTATGAACGAATCTGATCCTCCCCCCTGAATTTGGAGTCCTTAACGAAAGGACCCCACCATGGGAAGAACATCAAAATACGACGAAGAATACCGGGCCAGAGCCCTCGAACTAGTACGACTATCCGACCGGCCAAGACGACAAATCGCAGCCGACCTCGGCATCTCAGACAGTACCCTAGCCAACTGGATGAGAAAGAAACCAGACAACAACGACAAGGCCCTCACACCCAGTGAACGCCAAGAACTAGCCCAGCTCCGCAAAGAGAAACGGGAATGGCTCCTCGAAAGAGAGATCCTAAAAAAAGCGACCGCCTTCTGGGTCAAGGAATCGAACAAGTGAAGAAGTACTTGTTCATCGACACTCAGAAGGCGCTGTACCCCCTCTACCTGCTCCTACGGATCCTCGACGTGAAATCGTCGTCGTATCATTATTGGAACACCACAGGCCGCGCCAACTACGAGTCCCGGCGGGCCGCCGAACTGGTCCTCGTCGACGAAATCCTCGACGTGGCAGTCATGTCGAAAGGTACTTACGGGTCTCCTCGAATAACGACCGAGCTTCGTGAACGGGGCACCAAAGTGTCTGAGCGTAGGGTCGCGGAGACAATGGCCCGCCATCAGATCACCGGCATGTGCGGGGTGGAGCCGTCAACGAGGACTACGGTCCCGTCGAGGACCCGTAAGCCGTTCCCGGATCTGGTGGAGCGTCGTTTCCTGGCTGAGCGCCCGGACACGGTTTGGTACGGCGATATCACCTACATCTGGGTGAAAGACCAGTTCTGGTATCTGGCGACTGTGATCGACGCGGCTACTAAAGAGGTGGTTGGCTGGTCGTTGGAAGACAATATGGAAACTCCGCTGATCACGACGGCATTGGAGTCGGCGTTGAGGCGTCGCGGTATCAGTGGGAAGGGCCTGATTTTTCATTCGGATCGGGGTTCCCAGTACTGTTCTGACGATTTCACAGGGTTCTGTAAGGCCCGGGGGATACGCCAGTCTATGGGACGTAGGGCTACTTGTTACGATAATGCCGCAGCGGAATCGTTCTTTGCTACTATCAAGCGGGAGCTGGTTGATCGGTGGCGGTGGGATGATCCGATGGTGCTTCGGTTCGAGGTTTTTGAGTGGATTGAGGGCTGGTACAATACGCGTAGGCGTCATACCTCGATTGGTTCGATCGCTCCGGCTCAGTGTTACGCCGGTTTCAAGGCTAGGAAAGCAAGCTAACCCCGACTCCAAAAAACGGGGGGAGGGCCACGACGGACGCGCGGAGAGGGCTCCGTGCAGCGCGACGGCGACCGCTGGAAAGCCGTTCTCAAACGCCAGGACCCACTCACCGGTGAAGTGCTTCGACGAATCCGACGCACAAAAACCAAGTCGGAAGCAGTTCTAGCTCTCCGCGCATTCAAATCCGAACTGGAATCCACCGGCATCCTCTCCGACGGCAGAATCACCATCGCCCAAGCCTGCGACCGCTTCCTCGAAGTCAAAGAAGGCCAAGACCTCACCAAAGGAACCCTCCGATCCCACACCTGGATGCTCGGAATCATCAGCGACGTCCTCGGATCCAGAAAACTCAGTGACCTAACCGTCACCGAAGGCGACCGCTTCCTCCACATCGCCGCCAAAGGAGCCCGCAACCGAAAGCCCATAAGCCCTGACCACGTCAACCGCCTCCGATCCGAACTCCGGGCAGTCATTGCTAACGCAGAACGCGAAGGGCTCGTCGCCCGCAACGTCGCACAACACTGCGTCCTCCCCAAAGCTGATTCCTATGAACCTCGCAAACGCTACGTCCTCACCCCAACACAACTCACCGACCTGTTAGCAGAGTCCACGGGTACTGCGGTTGGGTGCATTGTTGTTCTCAGCGGCATCGCTGCGCTACGCCCAGCAGAATCACGGGCACTGACATGGAAAGACATCGACCTCAACAACGCTGTCCTCACGGTGATCAAGCAACTCGACGAATCCTCAAACACCACCGACCCCAAATCAAAGAACGCCAGCCGAAGAATCGCCGTCCCAGGCGAAGTAGTTAACGAGGTCCGCAAATGGCGAAAAGCGCAAACCAAACAACGCCTTCGTACTGGTGTGGATTGGAAACACGGTGACCTGATCATCACCACCCGGTTCGGTACCGCAATCAACAAAGACAACATGAAACGGGCCCTCAAAACGCGGGCATCGAATGCTGGGGTTCCTCCGCTGAAACCGTATGACCTGAGGCATACCGCGATCACGAACCTGGCCAATGAAGGGTACACGAACTGGCAGTTGGCTGACTACGCCGGAACCTCGGTGCGGATGATTGAGGAAACCTATCGACATCGCACGGAAGGGGTTGTTCGGCTGACTTTAGGGCCGGGTTCTGGTTCGGGAGGGCACCACTTAGGGCACCAGTAACCCTTTTTGAGGGCTTTTTGGACATTTCGTGTGTTGGCGTCTTTGTGTAATCCCTGGTGAGAGACTTGCGGCACATGAGACTTCGGTGAGTGACCGCTCGCGTACCAGGCACCAGAGGGCGTTTGAAGCTGTTCGTGACTGTTCGCTGGTGTTCGCTGTCGTCTCGCTCCGCTGCCATGCCAGCCTGTATTGAGCGATTCCTGGTCGCGGCTCTGCCACCATGTCTGGGCCGGACTTCGCGTCCTCTCCCATCGCTGGCCCGACGCGGGGACATGCGCACGCCGGTTCGGCGCCAGCTTGCCGGAATTGTTCCCGGTGGCTGCGGCGTGCTTCGTCGCGTCTAGGAGCGTGATGTGGTCGTTGCGCTCCTGCGGATCGATGGCGTGCGGGTCAGGTTTGGTGGACTGGCGAATGGTTGACCATTCGGGTGCCTGCGGCCAGCTGATCGAGGGACCCGTTTTGGGGTTCTGGAGAATTATTTTGGGCGTTCCGAAACACGCTTTTTGATCCGTAGGGCACCACTTAGGGCACCAGTGGCCGTTTTCGGGGCTTTTTTCGGCTTTTCCGAGCGGCCGGATTTGCGTAATCCCTGGTGAGAGACGTGGACCATACAAGACTTGAACTTGTGACCTCTCGCGTGTGAAGCGCCATCAGCCTGTTCGCTCGTATTCGTAGCCGTTCAGAAACAGCTAGATCCAGCGGAAAGCTTTCGTGGGTGTTCGCTGTTGTTCGCTGGCATAAGGCACCACTTAAGGCACAACCCCTATGCACGATTACCCAGTCACAGAGCTGCGGCACGAGACACTCAATCCGAGATGCCACAAGCCGGAACCACCAAGTCAGAAATCACGTTCGAGGAGAACCCGTGGGGTTCAAGCCGGAGGGGCGAGTTTGACCCAAAGTACACGCGCTCCCTGGATCATCGAACTCATTGCCGCCTAGCGGTTTCACCTGATTGGGCGCTCAGGCAACGGACGCTCAGACGTTGCTGGGTTGGCGCTCACCGAGAAGTTGTCGGACGGCGGTGCCAACGTTCTCAAGAGGGAGCGTCGCAAAGAACCGCTACATCGGCGATGCAGCGAGGGCATCGAATCAACGACAACCGGTACTCCAAGCAAGTGCTGTGCAGACCTCATCCAGCAGTAGTTGATCCACAAACCCGATCACCTCGACCATGCTGTCTCGCCTGATCGGACCGGCGGCAAGAGTATTGAGCACTCCCCTAACGCCATAGCCAGCGAGCGAAACCTCCGACGGCAAGCCACGAATCGTTGTCGTGGCGGGAACAACAAACGGTGCTGATAGCTCCAGCGCTGAAAGCTCCAGGACAGGCCGGCGCTTCACTGACCCGTCGTCGTGAACAATCTCAGCCCACTGAAGCTCACCCCGCATCAGGTCGCGCCTGCAACATGAATTCTTGCGGGTCTCCCCAATCGTCCTCGGTTTCGAGCGGGAGGCGGAGCAACACTCGTTGTGCTTCGCGGTAGCTGTCCTCTTTAATAGCGCGCTCCAAAGCGTCGCGCACTGCCTCAGTCGCGGTCCGTCCACCTGATCTCAACCACTCCATATGCTCATCGCTCAGTCGAACGGTCACGCTAGTAGTCATACACCTAGCTTACATACGTAAGACGATGACGTCAATGGCTGGGAACCACGGTCAGTGTTGATCGGATAGTCGAGGCCGTCGGAGTGAACGTCGGTGCAGTAGCTCTCCGACAGATCCGCGAGTTGATCGCTGACCTCCTCGACCTTTGAGACAAACAAATGCCAAGTTCCGACTTCGAAACTCAGGAACTCTTCGAACAACTGACTGGTGCTGGAGTTGTCAACGGTCGATTGAAACCTTCGAATAGCCGCCGTCTCTGAGTAACCTCGGAGTGACCCAACCCCGCTCAAACCGGAAGCGCTGGCAATCGCCATCGTGGCCATCAGGGCGCTCATCACCGACCGGTGTGCGGCCCCAGAGCGTCTCTTGAGTCATCTAGACCGACCAAGATCATCAGGGAACAGCTGGTTCCAGGGCAAATAGGACTCTGAATAGGAAGCCTACAGGGACCGCCTACTCAAGGGGCGACACTCACGGTGTGGCATCCGATCCGGCCTTCTTCGCAGATCAAGGCAACACCGCCACCTGTGAATGTCCCTTCTGGATCATCAGCTTCAACCACAACCTGACCATCCACGGAACCGACAAGGCGATTACCGCGTATCGTAAGATCCAGCTGATAGGTCACTCCCAACGTCCAGCCAACATTGGCCACGGCGAGAACGTGGTCGTGTCCTTCGAAGGTGCGTACAAGTCGGGTCCTATCTGTATCCATGAGTAAGGCGTAGTAACGCCCCATCCCCTGGACGCGTACGCCAACTCCGCCGGTTTTGCACAAGTGGGGCGTCATCGAGACCGAGACTTGGTAGTCCTGCCACTGGCGTGTCCCCTGCATGAGTAAGCCTCGGCCCTTGTTCTGGATCAAGCGATACGCCTCTGGCCAATAGTCAAGGTCGGTGAGTCGCTCCGAACTATCAAGACCATCGACCCAGGCGTGCTTCCACATGGTCGGACCGGGAGTATGAACGATACGGTTCGTCTCGCGCTCGGCGGGTCGGTTCAGCTCAGTATTCGGTGTTCCGTCCCACGTGAGGTAGTCCAGGTAGACGGTTCCGTTGCTTCCCGCAGAGCCCTGAATCGATGCTCCAATGGCAGCAATTGGGTAACCACCAATCGCGGGTACCTTCCATGCTAGCTCTGCAGTTTCACCGGCTCTGATCATCTGGGAGGTGCCGGCAACTCGGGAAAGATCATCAGCGGCGTCGTAGTGCTTGATGTAAAGACCAACCTCGACCGCCGTGAGGTTCGATTGGTCTGCCTCAATCCGGGCCCGAACCACCTGACCTGGATAGATGGTTGGCGAAGCCAGCAGCCGGTAGCCACGCTTGTCGAAGTACTTGGCCACCTCTCTTGAAGGGATGAAGGTGGCGGTCTCGACCCGGCCAACCCGCCCGGGGGCCAGCCCCGCATAACTGAGTCCGAGGGTCCGATTACCAAGCTCACTGTGACCTTCAACATTCTCAATACTGACGACACCGTTCGCTTCGGTTGAGTCTTCACTGATGAATCCTTGAACGGATCCCGCGAGTTCAAAGTGAAAGCGGGCCCCATCCTTTATCGCGATCGGATCCAAACCAGATAGTCGGCGACCCATATTGACCACATGGATGGACTCAGCTGCCGCATCGGTAATGGACCGACCACCGTCGGCAGTCGGCAGGAACAAGCGGTCAGCCACGGGTCCCCGCCAGTCCGGTCCACCATCAAGCCCAGCAAGACCATTCTTGACACCCAAAATGGCGCCGAGGTTTCCAGAATTGCAGTCCGTATCCCACCCGGCAGTATTGACAACCATCAGAGACTTTTGGAAGTCATCCCCGCCGTAGAGCAGAGCCAGAATTATCAGTCCATGGTTGGGGATCATGTGGCAATTTCCACCGTGAACGTCGTACCCGTACCTCCGGTCCAGGGCGTCGCGAGCCACGCGCCAATCAGGCTCATCGGCATGCCATTGGCGGATCTCAGTGATCATCGAATAGATGATTGAGTCCTTGGGAATGTGCGTGACAGCCCGGTCGATCAGTCTGTGAATATCAGGTTCGACAAAGGCCAGCGATATCAGTGCAGCAATGACCTGTGCCCCGTAGATTGCCTCTCCGTCGTGACTGACGCTGGACGCTCGCCGAGCGAAGTCAACAGCTAGCTCCGGATCACCGGGCGTTACCATTCCCCATCCATCGATGAAGATCTGTGAACCAATCTGTTCAGCGACAACCTTGCCGTTCAGAGCCATCGAGCCGCTCTCGGGTGCCTCGATTCCAGATTTGAGCCTGAGGTAGGCCGTGTGTTCGGTGGAGTTGCCCATGCCGCCCCACCACAGGATGGTCTCCTCTTCGATGAGATAGTTCATCCATGTGTGGCCGATCTGAGACGGTGTGATGTCGGCTGAGCAGCCGTAGTCCTCAAGGGCACGAAGAAAGGTGAACGTACCGGTGATGTCATCGTCGGTCACAACCAATACCACGTTGAGCTGATCATGCACGTAGTAATTGATGTCACCCAGGGTTGCTTGAATATCCTCGTAGGACCAGCCCTCGAAGGGGCGGCCAAGGTAGACGCCTATGATCTTGCCAAGTACGCCAGCGTAGACACGCTCAAGATAGTCAGTTGGTACTGACACAGAATCTCCTTTTTCGTACTTCGCTTCCGAGAGTGTCATCAGCCTTTGACACTTCCGGCTGTGAGGCCTGAGGTGAACTGTCGCTGGAAGGCCAAGAAGAATCCAACGACCGGTGCAATCATCATTACTGCCACCGCACTCGTCAGCGTCCAGTCTCGACCAAAGCTTCCGGCGAATGCGTTGAAGCTCGTTGTGACCGGTGAGAGTGCGGGGTCTTGGACCATGACGAGCGCAATCTGAAACTCTCCCCAAACGGCCAAGGCCACCACCAGACCAACCGTCATGAAGCCAGTCTTTGCCACCGGCAAGATCACATAGATGAACACTTGCATGCGGTTTGCCCCGTCAAGTTGCGCTGCATCTTCAATCTCTTTGGGAATGGCGATCAGAAAGGCCCGTAGCAGAAAGACCGCAAAGGGCGCGTTGATGCCGGTGTAGATCAATATCAGACCAAGCCGAGAGTTCAACAACACAAAGTTCCGGAAGAGGAAGAACAGTGGAACCATGTAAAGCCAGATCGGGAGCGTTGAGGCGACGATGAAGTAGAACATCACATCGTCGGAACCCCTTGGCTTGATTCTGGCCAAGCTATAGGCGGCCAGCCCAGCTAGAACGAGAACAAGGACTACCGTTGCGACCACCATGATGACACTATTCAAAGCCGTTTGTCCAAGGTTGCTTTCGGTCCAAGCCGTGGGGTAGTTACCAAATCGAGGGTTGGTCGGTGGCCCCAAGGGATTCTCTCCCCACTCAGCCCGTCCCTTCAGCGAGTTGAAGAAGAGGGTGACGAGTGGGAACACAGCGAACACTGCCAGCATGCTAAGTACAACGTAATTCAGCAGGAGACTGGGCTCGCGGCTCTTCTTCAACATCAGACCTCCCAGCCACGACGTTTGAGGGCGATAAAGATCAGAACAATGGCACCCGCGAATCCGGACATTGTGAGGCCTTGGGCCGCCGCGTAGCCGACCTCAAACTGCCGGAAGGCGTTCTTGTAGACAAGGGTTCCCATCACCTCAGATGAGCCTGCCGGACCGCCCTCGGTCAGAATCCAGACGTAGTCAAAGACGAGGAAAGACCAGATGGCGCTCATCATCAGCATGAACAAAACTGTTGGCCGAATTCCTGGAAGAGTCACGTGAAGAAACTGTTTCCAGCGGTTGGCCCCATCGATTGTGGCGGCATCGTAGAGATCGGTGCTCACACTTTGCATAGCGGTGAGGAACAGGATGGTAAGTAAGCCCCAATAGTGCCAATTATCGATGAAGGCAATGGCCCAGAGCGAGGTACTTGACTGTCCGAGAAAGGCCACGTCAAATCCGGGGATCCCGATATTGCTGAGCAGGCCACCGACGCCAGTTTCTGGGTTCATCATATTCCGCCAGATGGCAGCAACGACAACGCTGGGCATCACAAACGGGAGAAACACTACGATGCGGAAGAAGAGGCCTCCTCGTTTGATCTGCGACATGAGGTAGGCGGCACCTAGTGAGAGAACAAAGGGGACGGTCAGAAAGAAGGACATCCACTTGGCGTTGTTCTTTAGCGCCCGAAGGAAGGCCTCATCCTCGGTGAAGAGGCGAACAAAGTTGTCTAAACCAACAAAAGTAGGGCTGCCGATGCCGGACCAATCGGTCAGCGAGTAGTACGCGCCATAGATCGATGGCACCACCACGACAGCGCCGTGAAAGAACACGACGGGAAGGATGAAGAGCCAGGGCATGATGAAACGCCCAACGAGCCGCCTTCGCACAATTATGGATTGGCCCGGTTGAAGGCTCTTTGTTTGACTCATGGTTCAACTCCTTTCAGTATCTCTGGACCCCGGGAGGGCGGCCATGCGCTGTCCAACTGGACACCGGGTGGAGCGAGGCAAGTCCCCCGCTCCACCCGTACTAGCCAGATCCGGCTACCGAGAGGGAATGGGCGGGGATTCACCGTTCGCAAACTCGGTCGAGAAGGTGTCGGCCAATCCGTCGGCATACTCTTGTGGAGTGATGTCACCGTTCCAGACACGCTCGATTTCTTCGTACATGTAGGTGTTGCTCTGGCTCGGCCAGAAGGTCCAAGTCAGGTAGCCATAGTTTCCGGCATCCGAGGCTTCCGATATGGCTGAAAAGAGCCGGGCGGTCCGGACGTCGAGGTTCTGCAGGCTCTCGATGCTCAGACGAACCGGTGCGGGTGCCATCGAGCAATCCGTTGCCAGAGCGGCCTGGGTTTCAGGCTTGTACATGTGGGCCAGGAACTCTTCCGCTTGGTCCTGGACCTTGCTGTTGGCGTTGATGGAGAATGTTGCTCCTACCCCGATAGCGAAGGTTTCTTCGCCGCTGGAGCTCGGGAAAGCCACCCAATCCCAATCATTGCCGGTATCAGCGAAGTAGGTATCAATGTCGGACAGTCGCCAACTGCCTTCGATATCCATGGCGGCCTCACCCTTACCGAAATCACCAAGGAACTCATCAAAGGTTGTGGTGTAGTACCGGTCAAGTCCACCGGAGATCCAACCGTTCTGTTGGAAGTCATTGAGCGTTGAAATGGCTTCTACGAAGGCCGGGTCGCTAAAGGACCCGTCGCCGGTGAGGGCACCGTAGACCGCTTCGGGTCCTGCCTGTCCGTTCATGATCGCACTGATCAGCCACTCGTTGGCGGCACGCCACTCGGCATTCCCTGCAGCAAACGGTGTGATCCCGGTGTCGGAGATCTCTTCGGCAAGAGTATTCAGGTCATCAATTGTTGTGGGTGCTTCCCAGCCGTTCTCCTCGAACAGAGTCTTGTTGTAATACAAGACCATGGTCTCAAGTTCGGTTGGGAGGCTATAGAGCTGATTCTCGACGACTCCAACCTTGAGTGCCCAGTCAACAATTGAATCGTCCATCGCTAGGGAGTCAACGTATGGACCGAGGGGAACCAGAGCTCCGGCCGAAGCAAGTTCGGTTGCTGTGCTCGGACCAGGGGTTACCACGATGTCTGGGCCAGCGCCGCCGGCGATGGCGGTGCGGGTAGTGTCCCACTGGGTTGTCTGGAAGGTCGTTTCGATCGTGATCGAATCGCTGTCGAAACTATCGATCAGGACAGGGGCCATGCAATTGTTGACCTCGTTGTCATCCAGCCAGAGCGTCACTTTGGTTGCTTCGGCTGGGCCACCGTCGCCAGTTGTGTCGTCAGATACTGTCGCCTCTCCGTTCTCCGTTGGGCCATCAGCATTGTCGGTTGCAGCATCGCTGCTGCACGCGGAGGCGAGAAGCCCCACGGCGGCGACAAGCGAGAGCAAAAGCGTTGATCTTGATCTAGTCATGTGGTTCTCCCTTTAGTTATCGAGTATCTAGTCATCGAGTAGTTGCTTTGTTGCTTACTGTTTTTGGTCGACGTGCACCGCCGCCGTTGAAGCTCGTTCGATCAGTTCGAAGGGCATCTCAATGGTCCTGGCCTCACCCTCTACTCGGCCGTCCAACCGGTCAAGAAGCATTTCCGCGCAGCGTCGCCCAATCTCGCCCTGGGACTGGGCCACGCTCGTGAGCGAGGGGTGTACCAATCTGGCGACGGCAATGTCGTCGAAACCGACAACCGCTATGTCATCAGGCACGGTGAACCCAGACTCACGAATGAACATCATGGCGCCGAGCGCCATCAGATCATTGGCAGCAAGAATCGCGGTAGTCTGCGGCTCGTTCCGGAGAAGGTCTCGCATAGCCTGATAGCCACCATCGACGCTATACGCACCGGTACTGGTAAGGGGAGGGCCAAGGTTGCCATTGGCTAGGGCATCAGCGTAACCAACCTGGCGAAATGGAGCTGGCCCTTCATCACTGCTCAGCATCCCAATCCGGGTATGGCCCTTCTCGATGAGATGTTGAGTGGCGACCCTACTGGCTTCACGGTTGTCGATGTAAACACTGTCAAGAGGCAGGGATGGCTTCTTGGGACCGGATTCCAGTCGAACAACAGAGATTTTCTGATCAAGCAGGGGTTTGAGATCCCTGGCACCAACGGTGAAGAAAACGCCGACAACCCCGTCAACTCGTCCTTGAAGCATCGAGTCCACGCATTTGCGCTCACCAGTGACAGTTCCATCGGTACTGTAGGTCACGAGGTCATACCCGTTGGCCTGAACGGCCATCTGAACACCGTGTTGGAACTCTGGGTAGAACGGGTTGGTGATATCGGGGATCACGCAGGCAATGGTGTAGGTCTTGCTGAGACGTAGCCGGCGAGCCATCACATTGGGTACGTATCCAAGCTCGGCCACTGCGTCTTCAACTCGTTGTCGTGTTTCCTTCAGGATTGTCTTTGCATTCGGTGCATCATTGACTACGTAGGAAACAATCGCCTGTGAGACCCCGGCTAGACGAGCAACATCCATCTGGGTGGCACGATGGCTGGTCCGAATGTCATCGCTCATCTTGTCATCACTCACCTAGCGCTCCACAGACGTGCTTGGTTATACGTATCACTAACCCAATCTTGGCATCAGAGTCCCCGGTTGTCAAATCACTTCGCCGGGTGAGTTCAGGTTCTGGGTGGGTTTACGTTCGATGTTGTGGTCGAGCATTGCCGAGGTTTGGTTCTCGATTTCGACCTATTTTCGGTGCTGTTTTTCGAGTGGGATTTCTCCCACTAGCAATCGACACTTTTCGGTGGGTTCAAGGCTGTGACCAGGCAAAACGTCAGTGTCGGAGGGGGGCTTGAACAGCTCATGAGCCATTCCGATGAATGGCTGGATTTCACTGTTGTTGCAGATCAGAGGGTATGTATTACCAAAATGTGTTCCAGCAGAACGCGGCCGTTTCGACCTGTTTGTCAGAAGTCTGATGCCATCCTGACGGTAAGCGACACGCCCGCCATGCCACCTTGAGAATAGATGTGTAGCCAGATCATCTATATATGGCTACACTTTACTACATGGTTGCCTTCGCAGACATCGACCTACCTCCGGTCTTTACCCACGCCGACGCCCGCGCCCGCGGACTGTCCGACCGATCCCTCTACTCGCTACGCGACGCTGGCCACATCGAGCAAGTTGCCCGCGGCATCTACACCAAACCCGGAATCATCGCCGACCACAACATCATCGAAATCGCCATCCGAGCCCCCAAAGCCATCCTCTGCCTCACCACCGCCCTCGCCCGACACAACCTCATCGACGACATCCCACCGACCATCAACGCCGCCCTCCCCCGCCGCCAGCGCTCCCCACGCACCAAAGCCCCAACCACCTGGCACCGCTTCGACGAAGACACCTTCGATATCGGCCGAGAAGAACTCACCGTCTACGGCGATCTGACTATCGGCATCTACAGCCCCACCCGCTCAATCGTCGACGCCTTCCGGCTTCGCCACCTCTACGGCCAAGACCAGGCAATCGAAGCCTTCAAGACGTGGCTGAAGCTGCAAGGCAGCCAACCCTCCGAACTGTTGAGCATGGCCAAACACTTCCCGACCGCCGAACCCACCATTCGCTCGACACTGGAAATCCTCCTGTGACCGAGCGCCCAACTCGTTCTACCCCCGCCGGTTCGGCCTACCTAGATCTAAGACGCCATGCCTCCACGACCGGAAGGCCCACCGACGAACTGCTTCGCCTCTATGGGCTTGAGGGGTTCCTAGACCGACTGGTCGCCTCACCCTTCGCCGACCAGTTCGTACTCAAAGGCGGGGTACTCCTGGCCGCCTTCGGGGCCCGCAGACCAACACGAGACATCGACTTCGCCGCCATCGACATGGCGGACGATCTCGAATCACTGGCCGAGATAGTCAATCAAGTCATAGGCACACGGATCGACGACGGGCTTGAATTCGATCCGGACAGCACTTCGGCCGAACCGATTCGCAGCGAGGACGCGGCGAGCGGTGGCCGGATCACGTTGCAGGCACGCCTATCGACCGCACGAATCCAGTTTCATGTCGATATCAACCTGGGCGACCCGATATGGCCAGACCCCGAACCCGTTGACCTACCCCGCATCCTGGGTGGCAAACCATTACGTCTCACCGGCTACCGGGTTGAGCTGGTGCTCGCCGAGAAAATCGTCACCGCCATGCAAAGAGGCACGGCCAACACCCGCTGGCGGGACTTTGTGGACATCGCCAGTCTCGCAGACCAAGCCACGAATACGACCAAGCTGACTGAGGCCATTCGCCGGGTGGCTGAACACCGTCAGGCTCCGATTCTCCCGCTCAGTGTCTCCCTGGACGGCTACGCCCCCATAGCTCAGCGTAAGTGGGTGGCCTGGCGGCGCAAACAACAGCTCGCCGGCAGCACTCCCGAATCATTCGCCGAGTTGCTTGTCCCGATCATCGAGTTCGTGGACCCTCTGCTACTGGACGCCACGGTATGAACTCCGCCATTGGTTCCCGCGATCTATGCAGGGTTTCATACACACTGGTCGCCAACCGGACCTCGATAGGAACCATGTCCTACTAGGACCGCTACTCCGATCTGGGCAGACAATTGTCGGTCCCGCCACGGACGATTTGAAGGCCGAGCTCTTCCATACACGAAGACATGGCCGGAATCAGGTCCCCGTAGCAGCACACGGTTTGCTCCCACGGGTGGCCCATCCACCCGAATCGGAAATCTTGGGCCAGGAAAAGGTAGTAGTCCCCATCGGGAAGGGCCGGGATTCGCCACAAACCTGGCTGCTTAAACGGGGCCTTCGGGCGGAACTCATACCCGGGGTGATGCCAGTCAAGGGCGATAACGTACTCGTCCTCTCGCTGCAACTCAGCAAGGGCCTGCCCAAGAGCCAAGGACACCGATGCCTCGGCCGGAGTGTGCCGTTCGGTTTGCCCGTTGTATAGCGACTGGAGACTCCAAGTAACTGAGCCATTGGGTTCTAAGAACCCGGGCCAACTCTCTGGCTTCATGCTTGGACGGAATCGGAGAGCCCCGTACACGTGCTCCCATGCCCGTTCATACTCCGAGTCCGCAAGATCAAGCCAGGCATCGGCGTCGTATGTCTGGTCCGGCTCCACTTCGCACCAGTCTACGCTACGAACAGAAACCGGTCTTGAATATATGGAGCTGACTACAAGCTAGGGAGTCTCAGTCAGCAATAGAAGACCCATCTAGGGTCAACGCCCACCTCGCCATCTCACCCCGCACTGGCGACACTTCATGAACCTCTTAGGGCAAGCCCAAGCCGAAACGTATCATTGCCCTAGCCAGTTGATCGAGCCGCGAGCCACCAGCCAGCCAGAAACGCCAGCGCCCAATAATCCACTGGTGAATCGCTCAATCTCCCATAGGAAAAACCTGATACACATCTGTTGGTCCTGCGGACCAACGTTTGGGAGGAACGAAATCTGAATCTCCCAAGACCCCAAATCCTTGGGAGATTC
>JAUZSW010495497.1:0-16992 GCA_034780735.1 Hyalogyrina grasslei
ATGCCAAATTTATATTTATACAAAAAGTGAGTCCAAATCGGAGTTATCAAAAAAGCAATCACAAAAGCAATCATGCCTGTAAGCATCACTTTCAAAACATTTATAATCTCTGGCGACCCACAAATTTCATTAATCCCTATATGCATACAATTATTATACCACAAAAAAATAAAAAGTTTTTATCCATTAATTTTGCAAACCACTATTTGATTTGCAAAAACATAATCAAAACTTAGTAACCTTCACGTGCTAATAATTGCCCCATTATATCCTCTATTTCCTTATCAGTTGAAAAATGATCGAGCCAGCCGCATTCACTCTCACAGCTTAAGTTATAAATTATTATCTTAAAATTATCAACAATTTTTTCTTGATTTTCCATATCAAAAATAGAAATATATATCACATCCCCATCGGCTCTCATCATACCGACTGATCCATGTCTTTCTATCAATCCCTTAACCTGGTATCTATTATTATATTTATATATAACAGTCTCTAGTTTTCCAATAGTAAATTTTTCGTATTTATTTTTATGCCTAGATTTGTCAGACATATTAACAATATCTTCAACAATAAATTGCTTGGCTACATTAAAAACTTCTACAGTAAAATTTTTATACTTCAAATCATCCAACTTAGTATTACTAGAATTTACCACTTCTGATTTTTCATTATCTTCCGAAATAACATTCTCATGCTTCTTTACTATATTTCTATCAGACACCACAAGCCAACCGGTCACTAATATAACGACAAGTCCCAACACAACATTCAATTTTTTATGATTAATTTTCATTGAAATTTGTTTAATTATAACGCCTCTTAGGCTGTTTTATTGTAACTTGTTTCTTTTGTTTGTCAACGGAATTCTGCTCACCTATTCCATAAACCACCAATTGATTTATGGGGGTATGAGTAGAATCTTTACTTTAATTTAATACCCCTCCCTAACTAACAACTGATTTACGATATCCTTAATTTCTTCATTTGAACGAGTATGTTTTTTAATATTTGTACTTATATGCAAAATAAAGCTATCATTATACACAATTTCCCATTTATCATTTTTATATTTTGTACTAACATAAACAATATCACCATACGTTAGCATCCCCACCATTTGATTTCGTTTTATTATCACGCTTACATAATTATCATTAAATTTGTATTTAAATTTCTCTACTTTATTAGGTAGAGTATGTAAAAAATGAATATATGCTTGTTTAGAAAGCAATTGTCCAACTTCTACAGTATATTCCTTTTTATATTCTAAATTGGATAGAGCCTTTATACCATCTGACACACCATCATTATCCCCTGCAATACAATTTTCATTAACATCTTTAGCACGTTCATCTAAAAAAACTTGCTTTGCATTATCCTTTTCATATACCAAAAACCCGCCAATTACCAACACAATAACGAGTCCTAAAACAACATTCAATTTTTTATGATTAATTTTCATATAATTCACTTAATTCTTAAATCTTTGATTTACTCTAGTATAGTGTAAATTTCATCATTATCAATCAAAACCAAGCTTTTAAAGCTTTTTTAAAAACTAGGTTTTAATCATCATCCTCAATACTACTAGCGCAAGCATAAACCCAATAAGTTCCTGGGGTTGTTGGTGATGGCGGATGTAGTCAATAATACCACCGAACACATCACTACCAACTTTGCCAGTTTCACGTCTCATTCCTTTGTTAAAGAACTTTTGTTTTATGTGAATAATTCACACACCTAATCTCATAACAGTAGGTTTATTGTGATGAGAAGTTGGGGTGGGAATCAACTTCTAGCTACCAATTCCATAAAACAAAATCAATCATAGAAGCAATAATACCTTCATGTAAAAAATATACTATATAACCAATGGATATCAAAAACATCACAATGTTCATTATATTGAATTTTATTAAATATTTTTTGTAAAACACAACAGATAATACCATAACAAATATATTAATAAACCAATTAATAAATACTGCTATTTGAATAATGGATAAAAGAAGTGTGACTTTAAATTCATTATTTGGCACACCCCTTACCTGAAGAGAATAGATTAATAAAGCTAAAACACTTAAATTACTCATCCAAAACAAAACCCTAAAAATCTTAGAATCTATAATTTTTTGCAAATATTTTTTCATTCGATTTAATTTAATATTTAACAACTATATTCATCAATTATGTGCAGTATAATTGATAAAATCAAATTGTCAATGACATAAACCCAATAAGTTCCTGGGGTTGTTGGTGATGTTAGTTCTTTAGCATAACGTATTCTTGCTCCTACATTGAAGTTGTAAATACGCATTGAGTCTTGATAGTCTTCAGAAGCTTTGTTGAAGTTTCTACTTCCTCCGTCTATGTAGTATTTGATTTTGAAGTTATCAGCATTAGCATCTCCAGAGTTCTTTATACTTGCATAAGCATAGAACTTTTCACCAGGATCTTGTTAATTTAATTCCAGGTATAATTCTCAAATGCCCAAGTGCTCATTTCTTGCACATCGTCAAAACGATGATAGTCGTCTAGTACTATTGATACAATATGATGCTTACCACTTGTGTCTGATGTAGTAAGTGCTAGACAATATCCAGCTCTTGGTGTGAATCCTGTTTTAGCCCCTACTAAATTAGGTAGTTTTCCCACCAAACGATTTGTATTTTTAAGTTCATGCTCTATTGTTCCATCTACTGATTCAAATGTGGCTTCTTTTGTCCGCATTATATCCCACAGTACATCATATTTCTCATGTCTCAACAGATGTGACATAACACGCGCAATATCATACGCACTGGAGTAACACGATTCCTCATCTTCATCTAGCTCTAGTCCTGATGGACGACAAAAATTTGTATTACCTGCACCAATCTCTTTCATGCGCGCATTCATGAGTTTAGCAAACTCTTCTTCACTGCCTGAAATATGAATCCCCAATACGGTTGCTGCATCATTAGCGCTGAACATCAACATTGAACGAAGTACGTCTTTTAAGTATACTTTTTCGTTTACGTGAAATGGTTCACTATTACAAATCACGGACGTCGGACAACCAACTGTCGTTCCTTCAATGCTCAAAACAGACTTTGGAATTGTAACAACCTCATTTAAATCACGTACACGATCAATGACAATCATAGCTGTTACCAGCTTTGTAATTGATGCAATAGATCTTTTTTGTGTTGCATTTTTTTCCCACAAAATTGTCCCTGATTCTACATCAAAGACAATTGCTGCATGTGCATTTTCTACAGTAAGATTTGAAGAGTCTTCATTTTTGATAGGTTGATAGGTAGCTCGCGTCAATGAGTCATTTCTTTTTGATAATACGGTCTTTAACTGTTTCTGTGTTTTTTCCTCTCTCGCTTTTATTCGCATATTTTCATTCTCCTCGGACATATCCTGTCTATGTCCATTTTCTACATAATTCAAAAAAATACTTGTCCCCAAAAGAAAAACAAAAAACAAAAAAACCGCAACTGGATATGTCACAAGTGTTGTACGCTGTTTTTGAGTAATTTTTTCTACCATCAGGAATTATTATTATCGCTCTGCTCACTATATAAGATTGCATCGATGCGTTTATCGTGAGATAGCTCTTCATATTCTGGTAATTCATTCACAGAATCAATACCAAGCACGCGCAAAAAATCAATAGTAGTCTTGTATTGTTGTAGATGTCTACTATCATCACTCAGAGCCCTCTCGATAAGCCCTCGCCGCAACAAATTCCTCAAGGTAAATGCGCAATTCACACCCCTTATTGCTTCAACATCAATCTTGCTAATAGGTCCTCGATAAGCAATAATTGCCAAAACCTCACTTGCAACTGGAGTCAATGGCCCCTCAAGTTCTTTTTTTGTTATTTGCTCAATAATTGTTGCCGAATCAGGATGTGTTACCATCTGAACTTGATCATCCTGCACTATGATGTGCAAGCCACAGCTATCTCGTCCCTCATACTCCTTTTGTAATTTCACTACAGCATCCATTGACTCATCCTCAGACAACTCTAATAATTCACTGATACGTGCAAGGGAGATTTCTCTACCATACATAAAAAGTACTGATTCTAAAATTGCCACGATATCTCGTTCTTGTTCTTTCATATAATAAAAAATTATGATTTTACTTTTTGTTCATTATTTAATTCAATATCATCAAATGCTCCGGATTGTCTAGCGACAATAATTCGCTGTTTGACCAATTCTAGCAAAGCAAGAAATGAAACTACAACTTCTGACTTATCTTTTGCATTTGTAGTAATATCTGAAAAAACGGTTACAGCTCGTTCCTCCACACTGCGCTGAATCTGTACAATGCGACGCTCCAAAGAAATTACATCACTTACGATTTTTTCTTCCATTTTTTCCATACGTGGAATCGTATGAAGTGATGTTAAAAATGCAGTTCGCACATCTTCTACTGTTATATCCTCAGGTGGACAAAAGTGTGAATCCTGTCCCCACACACCTTTATTACCATAAGCACTTTGTGCTTGCTCAAATAATTTTCCAAAGTTCTCATTTTGGTCTTTGAAAACTTTCAAGGCGGCCAACTGTCGTTCCAGCTCCTCCAAATCACTTTCCTCTTCATCATCTAATTGAAGTAGTGGGAGCAGAGCATGTGACTTCACCAAAATCAACTTTGCAGCCACAGACAAAAAATCTGTGAGATTATGCAAAGAGATATCTTCCCGTTTACTGATATAACTCAAATATTCATCCGTAATACTAGCAAGTGATACACGTGTAATATCCACTTTTTCACTCTCTATCAAATCTAAAAGAAGATCCAATGGACCTTCAAATTGTTCCATTTTTACATGATATGTCATGCGCATATTATATCACACGAGATAAATAATGATAGTAACGCCATATAAAATCAGACAATAACTCCCCCGCCCAAACAATATTCCCCATCATAAAATACTGCGTATTGTCCAGGCGTTATACCTGGGTCTTTTGCACTAAGTGTGACATGTGCTTTATCCGTATTTTTTACGTCCATCTTACAATCATAGAATTTTTCTCCATGACGCAATTTCACTTGTAATTCTTTTTTTGTAGAAATTTCACTAATCCAATTTATACTTTGTACATCAAATTCATCACGTCTTTGGTCGTCACCTGCATAGCCGTGTGTAAGATAGATGATATTTTGTGCGACATCTTTATCACACACATACCACGGACCACCATTGATATCTATACCCCTGCGCTGACCAATTGTATAGAAATAAAATCCCTCATGTTCCCCAAGCTCTTCACCCGTTTCTTTTTGTATAAACTTTCCTTTTTGTACACCTAAATGTTCCTTGATAAAATCAACAAATGAAATCTCTCCCAAAAAACAAATTCCTTGGGAATCTTTACGTCTTGCTGTAGCAAGCTTATTATCCAGTGCATATTTACGCACTTCACTTTTTTTCATTTCGCCAATTGGAAACATCGCCTTTTGCAGCTGTTCCTGACGCATCATCGCTAGGAAATATGTTTGGTCTTTTATCGGATCCGGCGCACGCCTAAGTCTTACACTTCCATTTTCAGATTCTTCCACTTGAGCATAATGCCCTGTAGCAATTTTATCAAAACCTTTACCATATTTATCATAAAAAGCTCCAAATTTCACTTCTCTATTACAAAGCATATCTGGATTTGGAGTGAGTCCATTTTTCACGGCATCGATTGTATAGTTCACCACACGCTCATGATACTCCTTTTGCAATGGTACAATATTTAATTTTACATCGCATTGATTACATACTTTTTGCACATAAGCCAAATCTTCCTCCCAGGGACACTCACCCAAAAAAGACATCTCGTCCTCAAGCCAAATTTTGAGATAAAACGCTTCCACGTCATAACCCTGTGATTTCAATAGATGCAACGCAACAGAACTATCAACTCCACCACTTACAAGCACTGCTATTTTCATATCTTTATACTCTATTTTTTTGAATTATCTCATTAAAACATCAAACATTGATTCGTCCAATAAAAACTGCCACAAAAATGCCAGTATTATTACAAAGATAATAATATAAATTATAGATTTAATCAAGATTTTTTTCATATAACTATACTAATTTAATACTTACTCTTTCTTTGGTTTATTACAAATGCAAACTTCAATCCATCAACATCCTTTTCTTCACGTGATATTTCTCTGAATTCGTCATCATCAAAATCTGGGAAAAATACATCTGCCTCATCATCTGTCGCGTCTACAATTGTCAAATTAAGTGTGTCTGCCAATGGTAGAAATAGATTATAAATCATACCACCTCCAATAATAAAAATTTTATCATTTCCTTGCGACTTTTTAGCTATTGCAATTGCATCATTGAGTGATCTAGCAACCTCAACTTCTCCATCAACCGTTTCTGTAAGTGCCATGACAATATTTGTTCGCTCAGGCAACGCACGCAAGCCTAATGATTCAAACGTTTTATATCCCATGATAATAGGGTGTCCTTGCGTCAATTCCTTAAATCGTTTTAAGTCACCTGGAACTTTCCAGATTAAATCATTATTTTTTCCCAGTTCATTATTTTTTCCAATAGCAGCAATTATTATTATTTCATTCTTCATTTCTTTTTGTAATTCACTTAATTAAATAGATACAGGCGCCTTAATAGCTGGTTCTGGGTCATATCCCACCAACTCAAAATCATCATAAGTAAATGCAAAGACATCCTTTATTTCTGGATTCAATTTCATCGTTGGCAAAGTCTTTGGTGCACGTGATAGTTGCTCATTTACTTGTTCTACATGATTATTATAGATATGCACATCACCAAATGTATGCACAAAATCACCAACCTCCAAGTCACATGCCTGTGCAACCATCATTGTCAAAAGAGCATAACTTGCAATATTAAAAGGTACTCCCAAAAATACATCTGCACTCCTCTGATATAATTGACATGATAATTTACCATCTGAGACATAGAACTGAAACCAGGCATGACATGGCGGTAGAGCAGCTTTGCCATCGGCAACGTTTTCAGAGAATGATTTATTCGTATCTGGTAATACGCTAGGATTCCAAGCTGAGACAATTATTCTACGGTTTGTTGGGTTTGTTTTGATTTCATTAATTGCTACTGCAATTTGGTCAATACCCTCACCAGCCCAATTCCTCCATTGCGCTCCATATACTGGTCCCAGATCACCATTTTCATCAGCCCATTCATTCCAGATATTTACTCCGTTATCTTTTAAATATTTTATATTTGTATCACCACTAAGCAACCATAACAATTCATAAATAATTCCTTTCAAAAAAACTTTTTTAGTAGTTAATAAAGGAAATCCCTCAGACAAATCAAATCTCAACTGTCGACCAAATATACTCCTAGTCCCCGTCCCTGTTCTATCATCTTTCCCGACACCATCATCACGAATATCTTTCAATAAATCCAAATATACCTTCATAAATTCATTTCATTAAATTATTACACTACGCCTATCGAACAATATTAAGAAGCTCATTATGAATATTTTCAATAGACCGAAGCTTATCATTCTTCACACATTCAACGCGTGTCCAATTTTTATTTTCTCTTGAAAGCCACAGAGCACTTCTGCGAGCATTTTCCAAATAATCTCTACTTTGTTCTACTAAATCCTTTTTACCGTCTTTTTGATATTGTTTCTTTTGTTGTGCCTGTCGCAATAATCCAACAGAAGTAGCTATTGGTACATCGAGATAAATCACTTTACTTGGACGTGGTAATTTAAATATATCATATTCCATTTTATCTAGCCATTGCAAAAATTTCTTACGCTTGGCAGGATCAAATATTTTCCCTCCTTGATGAATTTGATTTGCACTTACATATCTATCCAATATAACTATAAAACCATCATCGAGCCATTTTTTCAATTTCTCCGATGATTCAAAACGGTCTGCTGCATATAAAACTGATGTAATATGCGGGTCCAATGTAAGAAAATTTCCATACTCCCCAGTCAAACAATCACCTATAAATTCTCCAAAAAAGTTATTCTCATATCTAGGGAAATCCATAGTTTTTACTCTAAGCCCATTTTCTCTCAATTTACTTACAAGTAATTTGGTTTGAGTTGCTTTACCAGAGCCATCGGAGCCATCTATCACTATCAACCTACCTTTTTTCATAGTATTCAAATTTTATGCAATAAAGACGGCTTCTTCTTGCCGTCCCCCTCTAATTAAAAGTATACCACATCCCTAACAACTGAACATCGCACCACAAGAGTTCATCAAAACTTATAATGATATCCCGTACGCCTTCTTCACATCTTAATATTCTGTACAATCTCTGGAAACTCATCTTGCAAAAAATGATTCCTATCCTCAAACTTTGCAAAAGTTGCCCTTGATAACATTTTTTTATATTTTAACCCTTCCTCAAAGTCAACCACAAAATCATCAGTAGAATGATAAATAAAAATACTTTTACATTGCTCCTCAATTTTTTCTAAAGATTCTTCAAGATTAAATCCTCCTTTAACACAGATGGCTCCAGCGACTAGATGCAATTGCTCTATTTGTGTTTGTAATATGTTTTCAGAAATATATTTTGCCAAAAATGCCGCACCTAGCGAATGACCGACTAAAATAATCTTTTCATTAAAATAAGGAAATAGTTTTTCAAACCAAATTGCCCATTCATCATATTTCGCATTGCGTCCCGATGGCATCATCGGCTTAATAACCTGAAAATTCTCCCCCAAAACACTTTGCAGATTATCCTTCCATCTTTTTGATTCTATTTTATCAAATTTGTCTTTAGTAAAATCATAATTTCTCAGGTACTCCATGTATTCTTCATATGTATCCCAAGCCTCACCTCCATGAATTACTATTATTTGTTTTTTATCTGTACTCATAATTTACAAAATTTTAAAATCTACAAACTTAGTATCACATGTTTCACTCCATACAATATCAACATTATCAACTTGCGCCATCTTTGAACCATTGTCACACCATGATACTAATTGGTTTAATTGCTCCTCACTGCCACACGCCTCAATAGTCACAGTCTCATCTTTATTATTTTTTGCATATCCGACAAGTTCGATGCTATCAGAAAAATCTTTGGCAGACTGTCGGAACCAAACACCTTGCACACGACCACTAATTTTTATCACAATATACTTATTCATATTTCTATACTATATCAAAAAAGTGAAGGTGCCAAATTATGACCTCTTCACTCCACATCATTGTTTTGCTCCACAATTATTACAAATTGCTTTACGGTCTACAAAAGAGATAACTCTCAAAGTTTTCTCTCCGCAAATTTTACATTTAGCATTTCTTTCATATACTTCTGTAGCATGCTCAATATGTTCCCGAGGATCTTCATAAACCTCATCTACACAATCTAAATTAAATAATTTAGCAATTGTTGCATCCAACTTAGAATCACCATAACCCATATCCAACGCCCTCCTTGTATTTTTTTATTTTAAATCAGCTTGAGATACTTGTTATATACTTTCATAGTCACGCATTACTAATTGCGCATCTATTTGTTTTACCATTTCGATTACCACAGAGACAATAATGAGAATACTTGCACCACCAATAGTAAGCATTTGTCCATTTGTCAAAAATCCCTGCACAATAATTGGCAACACAGCAATAAGCCCTAGAAATAATGACCCCGTAAGCGTGATACGATTTACTACCTTCCCCAGATATTCTGCCGTTTCATTACCTGGACGCATACCTTCTACATATCCACCTTGTCTTTGTAGATTTTCTGCTATTTTATTAGGATCAAATATCACAGCTGTATAAAAATATGTAAACATCACAACGAGTGAAAAATATGTAATACCATACACCCATTGGTTTGCAAAAAGAGTAGTAAGTGTTGTACCAAATGACGCAAGTGTTTCATTGCTCATTTGCATCAATACCTGCCCAATCATCCTAGGGAAAAGTACGAGAGAAACTGCAAAAATAATTGGAATAACTCCAGCTTGATTCACACGAAGTGGCAAATGTGTACGTGCACCACCGTATTGTTGTCCACCCCTAGCTCTACGAGCATATGAAATAGGAATTATTCTCTTTCCTTCTGTCACAAACACGACTCCTAGAATTGTAATGATAGTGATGGCTAAAAAGGTAAGATATGTAAAAATCTGTGTTGAATCAAATGTCGCTTTAAATTGTATAAGAGTTGTTGGTAAACTAGCCACAATACCCGCAAAAATCATAATAGATATACCATTTCCCAGTTTTTTCTCCGTAATTAATTCACCTAACCACATAAGGAAAATCGTTCCAGCCACAGCCGTAATTACCATGATAACAAAATTGAATGGTTCCAAATTTTCAATTACCCCTTGTGATTTAAGTAACGTAATCATACCTACTGTTTGCAAAATAGCCAACGGCACTGTCAAAATACGTGTAATCATGTTGAACTTCTGTCGTCCAGCTTCACCATCTTCTTTATTCATTTGTTCAAACTTTGGAACAATCATTGTCATAAGTTGCATAATGATTGAGGCTGTAATATACGGACCAACACCTAATAGAACAATTGAAATGTTGGATAATCCGCCACCAGAGAACATATTTAACATTCCCAATAATTGATTGGATTCAAAAAGCTCTTGTAATCGCTCTACACTCACGCCTGGCAATGGAATATTTGCTGCAAATCGAAAAACTATTAACACAAAAAATATGAAAAAAATCTTATTGCGTAATTCCTTAACTGCAAAAATATTTTTGAATTTCCCAAGCATAAAAATGTAAAATTAAATCAAATAAAACCTGTATCCAAATATACACCAAAAATTTCTTTTTTACAAGCAAATGATGTAAATCTATTTCTTCAACCCTCCTACGAATTCTTCATATATCTCTTGCAAAACTTCAAAAGGTGGTCTATCATCTTTTGACATTTTTTGCATCTGCATTTTTATAAATTCCATCTTCACCTCACTAACTTCATCAAATGCCTCATTTCCTGCAAGTGACTTAGCAAATACCAATAATGCATCTTTGACATACTCTATAAACTCTATACAGCCTTCACATTCGAAGCAATCCTTGATATTGCTATACTTATCAACGAGTGTGCTTGCAATTTTTTGAATTTTTTCAATATCATGACTAGTTTGTGAAAACTCTTCATAAATACTAACAAAAATTTCCTCATCAATACCAGTCGCCTGTGACATCAAATAAATCTCACCTCTTATCATTTCATCTTCTGTTTTTTCCACACTCCAAGATTCTTTCTCTGCACTCATGAACACGCTTTCTATAGATTTGAGGTAATCTATAAATTCTTTTGTCTCCTCATAATCCTCATACTTACTTCTAAGCTTTTCACACACAAGATCTATTCTCTCAACGCTATTTTTAGTTGCGAGAATTTTCTCTCTATAATATTCATCAAATGTCTTTTCTCTCTTTTCTCTACTATTTTTTTTATCTGTCTTTTGAGTCATTTTATTACAGTTAATATAAATTACACATCAATATTTTCAACTGTTTTTGCATAAGTTTGGATAAAATGTTTTCTTGGTGCAACATCACTGCCCATGAGTAAGTCAAATACTCTATCAGCAGCCTCAGCATCCTCAATAGTTACCTGTTTCATTTTCCTATGTTCCGGATTCATTGTTGTCTCCCATAGCTGTTCTGGATTCATTTCACCCAAACCCTTATACCTCTGCAAAGATATTCCTGCGACTTTTTTCTCATCTTCTGTCTCTACACCGGCATCCTCAACTCCTAATTTCTTCAATAATTTCACCTTCTCATCTTCCGTATAAACATAATGAGCTTTTTTTCCTTTTTTGATTTGATAAAGAGGAGGTTGCGCTATGTAAATATACCCTGACTCTACCAGCTCTTCATAATACCTATAAAAGAAGGTCAATAGCAATGTACGAATATGTGACCCATCAACATCAGCATCGGCCATGATAATAATTTTATGGTATCTCAATTTACTCACATCTACTGTATCACCGATTCCAGCGCCCATAGCGATGATTATCGGCTTAAGAGTATCTGATTTTACAACCTTATCAAGACTTGTTTTTTCCACATTTACCAATTTACCTCTAAGAGGTAGAATCGCCTGAAACATTCTATCGCGACCTTGCTTCGCACTACCACCAGCTGAGTCTCCCTCCACGATATATAATTCTGAATCTTCCGCCTTACGACTCGTACAGTCAGCCAATTTCCCTGGAAGTGTCATACCATCTAATGCACCCTTCCTAAGTACAGCATCCTTTGCAGCTCGCGCAGCATTCCTAGCTCTGGCTGTAAGTAAACATTTCTCAATCATTGCTTTTGCATCTTTTGGATTTTCTTCTAGATATGCTGCAAACTCCTCAGCAAAAACACTCTGCACAACACCCTTCACTTCTGGATTACCCAATTTTTCTTTTGTTTGACCCTCAAATTGTGGATTTGGCAATTTCACATTGATAATGCATGTAAGACCCTCTCTTGCATCTTCTAATGTTAAGTTCTTGTCCTTTTCTTTCAAAATTTTGTTGTTCCTAGCATAGACATTTAAACATCTAGTTAACGCCGTACGAAAACCAGCAACGTGAGTACCTCCCTCAGGGTTTAAAATATTATTAGCAAAAGCATGCAATCGCTCTTTGAAAGAGTCTGTATATTGCAATGATATTTCAACATATATATCACCTTGTTTTTTCTCAATATATACCGGGACTTGATTACGGACCTCCTTATCACGATTGATAAATTTCACAAAAGAAATAATACCAGAATCAAAATAGAAACTATGTCTTCTTGCTTTGAATTCATCTTTTTTACCAGTTACTTCTCGCACATCCTCAATGTCAAGATGAATTCCTTTTGTAAGATAAGCTTGATTACGTAGATGCTTCACAACTGTATCAAAGTTAAATTCTGTTTCTGGAAATATTGTCGTATCTGGCTTGAACGTGATAGTTGTTCCCGTAACATCTTTTTTCACTTTTCCTATTGCTTTCACCTTTCCTTGTGGCTTTCCTTTTTTGTATTCCTGCATCCAAATTTTACCTTCACGTTTCACCTCAACTCTAGTCCACTCTGATAAGGCATTTACTACGGATACACCTACACCGTGGAGTCCGCCTGAGACTTTATATCCACTATCTTCACCACCAAATTTACCTCCAGCATGTAGGACTGTCATAACAGTTTCCAAAGTAGATTTCTTTGTCTTTGGATGTTTATCCACTGGGATACCCCGACCATCATCAGAAACTTCCATAATATTATCAGGCAAAATTCGCACCGTACATGTAGTTGCATAACCTGCCATTGCCTCATCAACACAGTTGTCTACCGTCTCCCAGATAAGATGATGCAATCCTACCAAACCAGTTCCTCCAATATACATCCCTGGACGCTTCCTTACCGGCTCCAATCCTTCCAACACTTGAATTGATGATGCTCCGTATCCAGTTTTTTTAGTTGTTTTCTTTTTTGCTACCATACTTGTAATATATTTATCAATTTATCATCTTGTAAGAAAATATAACTCTATCAAAAATACTGCGCCCAATACTATAAGTGCGTCCCACCATAATAATAATCTCATCTGCTGCATTCCAACTAAGGCTGTTATCAATATACCAATCAGAACACCTTGTCGTACAGCCATGCCAATTTCCCCAAGTGTAAGCATGTCTCTAGTCATTTTATGCCATACCCATGTCAACATGAGAACACTTAAGCCACTGACGGCTAAAAAAAATGTCAAATAAAAAAGGATAAATGCAGCATTACCAATGTCCAGCGGATCTGTTAAAAATATAACGGCACAAAATGCCGCAAAACTGATCACTGTACCAATGCGCAATCCCCATAAGTACGATTGCAGAGTCATAAATTGTATTTTTCTTGTAAATATTTCATCTATAATTATACCCTCTAGACTCATTTTTGACAAGAATTACTAAAAAATTTAGCTTTTGACAATTCTCTTCAAGTATGTATATAATAGTAGTGAAAGGTCTTCAGAATAGTGTGCTGAATAACCCAACCGTATTTTTGAGGAAAGTAATTTAATCTTTATTCAAAAATACGGTTGGGGCATGAAACCCACCTAGATTATAGGGAAAAAATTTATTTTTTCCGATATTTTTTCAAAAGGGATTCATACGCATTCTTGCATTGAGGACCTTTTTTTGTTTTTAAAATACCTTACAGAGTCAATTCATTGCACATTATTCAAAAATCAACTCAGTTTTAAATCTAGATGTTCCTGATATATATTTTGAAAAAATCGCTTGTGACCCTGGTGATGAATCAATGCGAAGCGTTGCCCACAAATCATCATCTTCTTCCCAGTTTTCATGCCACCATGAGATTGCACTAAATTGCACAGGATTTCCTTCATCTAAAATAGCATCAAAGGCATCTGCTATCCATGATACTTTCGTCCCTAACGGATGATGATCGGTAACACCAAATTCCAGTAGTGCTAACGGCTTTGTATTTGAAATTTCTAATATCCTATCTTTTCGTTCTGTTATTATTTCAGAAAAAGTTTGCCAATAATCTTCACTAGGATTTTGCGGACCATACACACTCATACCAATCCAGTCAATATATTCATCTCCTGGATAATATTCCTTCGGCTCATTCCATGGCTGATTTTCAGGATAAGAGTATACATCAGGATGAAAAAACCATGTCACATTTGTAACATCCTCACTGCGAAATATATCAATAATGTGCCTATATGCATCAACAAACCTTTCTGGTCCATCTGCTTTATTTTCATCTCCATACCCATCCTTTTTTGCTCCACCATTTACCACTCCACTCCATGGAAACCAGTCTCCATTTGGTTCTACTGCGAAATCCATAAGTATTGCATCATCATAATCTCTCACATCACTAGCATACTTATGCAAGTCACTATCAAAATTACCGTCTATGATTTTTTGCAAACTAAAAGTCTCATCATGCTCTGTATCAAAGAGTTTCCTAGGCATCATTCGTATAAATGGCACAGAGCCAGTACTTACAATCTCATCAATACTTTCATGTGGGAAGCTCACGCCATCAGTCCCCCAATTATTTGAAAAATATGCCCATTTAGCCTCTCCTCCCACAAGCTTGTTATATTCTTGAATTTTTTGAGCTGTTACATGGTCTTCTGTTCCACTAAAATCTGGGTAAGCACCCAAATAAATTTCATCATTCATGGGTGGTAATAACACACCAACTGAATCCTTCTCTGATAAATAGTCACCTATTAATTCATCATTAAAATAAATTTCTGTTTTATTGATATTTGTAAATTGTAATAATGTTTCGTCTATTTGTCGTATAATTCTAGGTGCATCACACATGCCACCACCGATACCATCTCCCGTGAGATTAACAGTTGCTGTACCATCATCAGTAACATTAAAATTCTTAATGACAACTGGAGCGCTACCATTTGAAAGAGCGTTATACAGTTCCACATCTTCATCAACATATTTCAATAATTGCACAAGAGATTCCCTTGGCGATAACTGCTCACCTAGGTCAACGGGTAATAACTTATCATCACAACCAAATAATTCTCCCTCAACAGTTTTTATGAGCTCACTTCCATCCATTACTGTTAAAAATATCTTCGTAGTTTCACCGCTCTGTACCTCTTTCGTATTATTCTGCACTAAATCAAATTTTGCTTTTTTTGAAAAGTTACTAAAAAACATAAAAATAACACTGAAACCAATGACTACTACAGAAATAATACCTAATCCTATGCCTACTTTTTTATTCATTACTATATTCTTAATGATAATCTTTACGTTACAATTTACAAAACAATCTATAAATTATTTAAATACTTTCTATACACACTACTACGCTCTGCTCGCACGGCTCTTTTGATAAAATAATCACGTTCCTCATCAGGAATACTCGACATTTCCACAATTTCTTTTAATTCAACATCCTGCTTAAGAGTCTTGAATATTTTATCTTCCATTTCATCCAACATATCTTCTTTTTCAAAAAAGTTATTCACTTGAAATTGCGTATTCGATTGTTCCATATATTCTCGTTTTTCCTTCACAGTAAAAATACTTAAAATAATATCATGAATCTTATCAGAAATAATCTTTAACTCCTTGGAATTATCACTGACATTCTCCATAAATAATTGCTGCATATACGCTTCACTAAGTTTCTTTAATGCATTCTTTTTTTTGTTTTTCACCGATATTCCCATCTGCTTTTTCCAATGTTCATTTTGACTAACGTTCCTCTTATTAAGATACGACTCCTCTCGTTTTCTTTCTTCAGGTGTGCTCATATTCATCTCAATATCAGCACGCTCTTCAGGAGAAGATGTGACAGCATCCAATGAAATCCTTTCCATATTTTGTTTTGGTATATATTTCAAATCACTCATACCTTTTTCAATTATAATATTTATTTTTTACTCATCAATCATCCCGCAAACCGAGTCATGATTATATTATTTACATAATTTTATGCTTAAATTGTACCACTTAAAGCAAAAATGTGCTATTGACAAATTATATAAACTGTGCTACAATATCATCATAGTGAAAGTTAACAATAACCCAGAACAAGGAGAATTATCATGTTGAAAAATGAAAAAATACAAGTAGCATTCGGGATAATAGCCATGCCCATGAGTTACGGATATTTCGTCTACACACTGCTTTGTTTCTAAAAACAAGACATGTGCCACAAAAGTCTTCCTGAATATAGTATTATATTCTAGAAGGCTTTTTTATTAAAATTATCACAGTCTCTTACATCAAGTTAGACATTGAATCATCCTTGACCTATTCCATCAATTAAAATACATTTGACATTTCATCTATTTAATGTTATACTGCTCCTTCGTTCTTAATATTAAAAAATACAAGGAGAAACACCCCATGACATACATTATTTATCCAAATTTGGATGCGTATAAGGTGGCAACAGTTTTATATGCTAGGA
>JAUZSW010496608.1:0-16953 GCA_034780735.1 Hyalogyrina grasslei
ATCACAAATAGCCAAGCCGCTCAATAACTTGATATTTTCGCTCATCCGATGATTAGACTAGAATTGAGTATGTATAAAAAACGGCCCGCTCCATTTTGCAATGAGCGGGTCGATTTCATCCTCAAGGGTCTGTGCCGTAATTGTCTGCCGGGTTAATCCCTTGAATTTATCAGCACCTCTAATCCTATCATTTTTGGATGAAAGGTCGGAGATACAGGATATTGCTTTATAGCTCTAAGACATCCCCGGGATACATGGAGGGCTTGTCTAGGACCACATTTCCGCTGATCGTTCGGGTTCCTGTCGTGTTGTGAATGATAATGGCATGATTACCATTAAACTCTCCCGCGCCCGCATTAGAAGATTGCATATTTGCAGGTTTGATCAGAGTGTTGTTTCTTACGGTAACATTTTTAGTATTGCCCACGAAGATACCGGTGGTGGGAAACGTGTTCAGAGTATTGTTCTCAATGGTCAACGTACCGATTAGCTTCTGTGCCGGTAACGTAGTATCGTTCAGGGTCTTGTCGATATGTGCCGTTATCGCGGCAACATACGGCTTATACTTCAAATCTTTCTCAATTCGAATTTGAACACAATTTTCAAGGGTGTTGCCTGAAATGACGACATCGTTGACATATGTTCCTTCGAGCCAATCCAAATGCAGTCCCACAAAAATTCCGCCCGTACCGAGGTTTTTAAAGGTGTTGTCTTTTATTTCACCGGATCGGGATTGAATCCGCATTTTTCCGAGACTATCGTGAAAATTATTATCGGTAATTCGGATGTTGGATGCGCTTGCCGCATCTTCATCTAAGACAAAGTCGTAGGCCGCTGCGCTGACCGGTTGCGTGCTGATGACCTTATAAACCGATCGATCCCAGATCCGAACCCCAAGCTCATCTTTTACATGATCAGAAATGTTTTGATAAAAACTAGAGCTTGAGGGCGTTGCGCTTGCGACGGTCAGGGCTTTGCGGCCACCGCTATAATCACTGGAAAATACATTTAGGTGCTCACCCGGCATGAGTAGATGCTGGTTGTTAAAGTTATGCCGAAGGGATAGATAATGTGTATATGGATCGTCTTGCCCCAAGTATACGCCCATCGTGCCTCTCACATTGACAACATCATCGGCGATAAACTCCACCTCACAGTTTTTGATCAGCAGGAGTCCTTTTGTATTGGAAATGTGAAAACCATCGGCATTCGCCGACAATTGACGAGTGGTTCCTGGTTTTCTGATCACCTTGCAGTTAATGAACTCCAGAGCATCGCTGGTTGAAGAATGGCCCAACGTCGTATAAGCCAATCCGGGCGAAGAGTGGATGTTCATGTTAGCGAAGAGTATATGCCCATTTTTATGCGTCAAAATGGCCGCATGTGAGGTCCGGTGTAGCAAGACAATCTTGTCGCCATCGGCGATCTGGAACTCATAAAAATAGGTTTCCTCAAGCGCATCAGGGTAGGGATATTTAGGCAGGTTAAACTCAACCTTAAATCGTGTTGCGTTCATTTTAGTGACGGTTTTACTACCCCACTCAACAAACTTCATTCTTTGGTCGGTTGCGGAAAAAATGACAATCGGAGGGGTTGCCGTTCCAGTTGCAATAAAGTCAGGGTCGGGGAACCCAGCATCTTTATCAAAAATAATATAGGCCGATCCATCCGCATTACGATGTCGCAGAACGATTGTACCTTGCGTGTAGGGCAGGGGATCGTAATCAATCGTCAACCCATCAAATGTAAGGTTGCTGTTATTTGTGAAATAGATCCCTGTCTTCCAGTCCTCCATGATGAAGGTGACATTATACGCTCGAATCCGAAAGTTTTCGAAGTTTTCGAAGCGAATGAGGCTACTTGCTGTCGATCCAGCCGGTAGTTTAAACCGATAGGTTCCGGGAGCGATGGTGAACACCGAATCTCCGGCTGCATAACTAGCGTCTATTTGCTGAAGCACTTGTTGCCCTGCCGCGCGTTGATCCTCCTCCACTCCTGCATAACTTCCCGTTATGAATAATACTTGAACAAACAATAGTGTCACAAACGATCTTAATTTCATGATGCTCTCCTTTATTGTTAGTATGAGTTTGGTTTTTATTTTCAATAGAGCCGTTGCCTTATCGAAGGCCACTTGCTTTATTCCACTTGCACGGAGAGACGGTAGAATCCGGTGGGCTCTCCGCTGTTTTCCAAATCAATATATTCTGATTCTGGGTAAAGGAACTCGCCCTTCGCGGGGGTGATAAAGCCATCCACTAGGTTGGTCGTCCAATATACGGAATAGCGGCGGCTTTGAACGGGAGTCCAGCTTAGGCCATTTCCTCCAGGAACGGGCGATACCTCAAATGGGTCGGAGACGAACGGGCTGACTCCGGCGATATAGGTTTGTAGATAGGTTAATCCGTCGTTTTCTGAAGTCGCGTTGGCGACAACATTAGTGACTCCATCAAAGTTTTTCTGTTCCCACCAATCCGGGATTTCATCACCATCGGTGTCGGGTAGTCCACCTGCGGTTTGTTCCGTATCCGCGATGTTGATCTGGTCGATATAGACCGAAGAAGGGCTTTCGTTTCCAATAATAATGGATCCTAGCTGATTATTAGTAGAATAAAGCGGCAAGCCAGCGGCAATGTTGATTCCATCCATGCTTAGATCCCAGTACAGATCATTATAGTCGCAATAGGCATCGAAGCGTATCCAGGTGTCCAGTTGTATTTGGGCGCTTAACTCAATAGGAACGGTATTGCTGTAGACCACGATATTGCGGTTGGTGTTCACGAAAAAGGCAAGGCTGGTGTTGGGGGCGGTAACGCTAGGTTTAACCGTCGGAGCCTCCTCGTAACGAACCTGAAAATGGAACCATGCAGCGGAGTTACTGCTCGAAAGGTCGTGTTCAACCTGAGCCTTCTGAAGTTCTAAGGCTTGTAGCCCATTTTGAACCGTCGTCGTTTGCACATCGGCCATTCCTCCGGTTTTTAGCCATCCGTTTTGCCCATGAAGGGTTCCCGTTGTAATGCCATCTGCCGCTTCAAACGTTTCTGTGAAGGGAAGGGGGGTGGCTCCCGCAGTTAGCAATATACTGCAGGCAAACAGGAGGCTAGAGTTCTTCTTCGTCAAAAGTAGCTTCATCATATAAGTACCTATAAATCCTTTTTTTTAATATCTACTGAGGTTTGCATCTGGTTTCCAAAGCGCAAATAGCCAACCCGCTCAATAACTTGATATTTTCGCTCATTTGATGGGGCTAGACCTCGGTGGACTTAGAGTATACGGGGCGGGGTGAAGGAGTTGTAGGATCTGTTTTGAAGTCGTGATTTGGGAGGAAAAATAGTAGGAGTGCCATTACGAAGTTGAGCGGAATGGTGAAGTTTCCGCCGGATCGGGTTTCTTGGCATGAGAGAGGAGGTTTCCAGGAAGGAGTGTCTAAAAAAGACACGAACCCCCATTCCCCAGATTGCTCGCTTCCACGCGCCGGATACAGACGAGTGTATGGCGGAGCAAGAGGGGCGGATACGTTCGGTTTCTAAATCGAGGTTGTTTCTGCCTACGAAGGTTGGGCCGGTTGATCTATGGCAATGGGGTGTTGGGAGCTACCGCATCTTTTGGATAGGGGAGCTCTTTCCCGAAAACCAGCAGGTCGGCACGATCTTCAATCACCACAAACGATTCATCGATTTTTCCCTCTACATTTTGCACCCGTGCTAGGTCGAGTTTCAGGTGCTTTGCAAGAAATGGATAAGCCGCCATGCGTTTGGAGGTGCCATAGTTATGTTTCTCGTTGGCGAAATGGGCATTTTGAACCTTGTCTCCTTCGCCGTAGAGTTCGTAGACCTGTTTTACGTAGGGGTACTCGGTATCGGGCGTATGTTGTGTCCAGTCCGCGCCGTTAGAAATCAATAGCTGTGGACGCGGTGCGGCAAGGGCCGCAATTTCGGCATTGTTGGTTTTTCGTCCAGGCCCCTGATGTATGGGCATGCCGCTTTCGCATACGCAACCACCGAAGAAGTGGGCCGACACCTGGCAAACCGGAATGCTGACTGCGATCCGGTCATCGATCGCCGCTAGGAGGAAGGTTTGGGTTCCTCCGCCTGAGCAGCCGGTCATTCCAATTCTTTGGGGTTCGACATCAGGCATCGATAAAATAAAATCCAACGCACGTATGCTGTTCCATGTTTGTAGCCGGAGCACCTCTGGGGTCGCTTCATGGTTCCAACCCGCCTCTTTCCAGTCGCCATACCCGACCATATCGTATTGGAAAACCACTGCTCCCATGCGGGCAAGAACAGCACATCGGGTTTGCCGAGTGGCTCTGAAGCGACCGCCGTGCCCGTGCGGGCAAAGGATGCCCGCGAGAGAACCTTCGAAGTCGGTTGGACGGAATAGGGTTCCGGAAACATAGAATCCTGGTGAGCTTTCGATGGCAACATTTTGCACGCTATATCCGTCATAGACCCGCCGTTGGGCATAAATCGGGTTTAATGCGGTTTTTTTAGGAAGCACCGAAAGTCCTGCACCATCCAGAATACCTTCGCGGATTTTTTTCTTACGGATTTCCCATTCGGTTACGGTTGAATATTCTTTCTGGAAGGTTTCGAGCTCTTGTTTTGCGGCTTCGGGGGTTTGGGCATAGCCCACGCGTAGGGTGATATTCTCGGCGCCATCGGCTACGAAAAATGTTGATGTAGCGACTAGTGAAGCGATTAATATTCTCATGAGTATCCTTGGTTTGAAGTAAGTTTATCGATTTAATCAGAAGGTGTTACGTTATCTTTTTTGTGTCGATAAAATACTGAGTTGGAAGGCGAAGGTATACATAGGAACCAATATTCGAAAAGAAAAAAATGAAATCGACTTCATACGTTTGAAGAATCGTATGAGCGAAAATGTCAAGTTGTTGAGCGTGTTGGCTATTTTCAATTCGGGGGCCTGAGGGGATGCTCGTCTCCATGAATACAAAACTAAAAAATACTAATACTCTTTCTCGCAAGCGCTACGTAATCGTTGGAACTGGTGGGCGGTCCGAAATTTTTGGCGAAGCCTTGGTAGACACTTACAAGGATGTGGCCGAACTCATCGGGTTTTGCGATGCAAATGCCGTTCGAATGGACTACTACAACACGCTTTATAAGGAAAAATTCGGTGCGGATCCTGTTCCTGTTTATCCGGCAACCGACTTCGACCGCATGCTGAAGGAGCAACAGCCAGATGTCGTGATCGTTACCTGTATTGATCGCCAGCACCATAACTATATTATTCGGGCAATGGACGCTGGATGCGATGTCATTACCGAAAAACCGATGACGACGGATGTCTCGAAGGCTCAGGCAATTCTGGATGCGGTGGAGCGGACGGGGCGCTCGTTGCGAGTGACTTTTAACTACCGCTATTCTCCGGCTCGCAGCAAGCTCAAAGAGTTGTTGGATGACAAGGTGATCGGTGAGGTAAAATCGGTCCATTTTGAATGGTTACTCGATACGGTACATGGGGCGGACTACTTCCGCCGCTGGCATCGCGATAAACGTAATTCTGGTGGGCTGATGGTTCATAAGGCCACCCACCACTTCGATCTGGTTAATTGGTGGCTAGGCAGCTCGCCGGAGTTGGTATTCGGTGTAGGAAACTTGTCGTTTTACGGGAAGGCCAATGCCGAAGCCCGTGGTGAGATCCATAACTATTCGCGCGGTACCTCGCCCGAGGCGAAGGATGATCCGTTTTCTCTGAACCTGAAGGACGGGGAGATGCTGGAGAAGCTCTACTATAATGCCGAAAAGTGCGATCACTATCAGCGAGATCAAAACGTGTTTAGCGACGGAATCAGCATTGAAGATACCATGAACGTGCTGGTGCGCTACAGGAGCGGCGCCCAAATGTCTTATTCGCTCACGGCGTATTCTCCATGGGAAGGCTATCGGATTGCCTTTAATGGAACGAAAGGTCGCATCGAACTCGACGAATTTGAAAAATCGTATGTTAGCGCTGCAAGCGGAGAGATTGGGGAGTCGAGCAGCGAAACTCAAAAAATAACCGTTTTCCCGCATTGGGACAAACCCTACACGGTGGAACCGGCCGAAGCGGTCGGTGGCCACGGCGGCGGGGATATTCTTCTTTTGCGGGATATCTTTGCACCGGAAGAGGGTGCCGATCCACTGGGTCGGGCTGCCGGCCACTTGGACGGGGTTCGTTCGATTTTAACCGGCATTGCCGCGAACCAATCATTTGAAACGGGGCTTCCGGTTCGGGTGGACGACCTTTTGAAGGTATAATTCTGTATAGAGCTCTGCTTTAGACGGAGCAGTCTTTTTTGCGAAATCCGGGCGGCATGGAGTCGTCGGCGCAGAGAAGGTTAAATAGAGAAATGGAGACATAAAATGAAGACAAGAAACATATGGGGAACAACCCTGATGGTGTCGGCTCTTGCATTGAGCTACACCGCGAATGCCAGTCTGGTATCCAGTTACGATGCTGCGGCACCGTCCAGCAATGTCATTACCAGTTATGACACGAGTACGGGAGGGTACCAGTGGCGAAATAATGGTAGTCGGCGTGATTTGGGGCAGTCTTTTTTGATTTCCGCGAATACGGTTATGGATTCCTTCAGCCTGAAGCTTGCGGGAAATATTCAGTCCGGTGCTAGCACGGCGGCGGTTACCGCAAAGGTTTTTGAGAGCGCGGATAGAACTCTCATAGGGACGCTTGTCACGACGCAGAGCGGAAACTTTTTGTCGAATGCACTCAATCCCGTTAATCCTGGGTGGGTGACGTTTGATTTTGATAATCAAAATCTTACTGCGGGAAACTACTATACGGTTATGCTTTCCTTTGATGTTAGCGGAGTAGCCAATCAAGATCAGGTTTTGGCAGTGAACTCGGGTGGCGGCTATGCGGATGGATATACGTGGGATTCGAGCGATGGATCTACATATAATCGTTCATCATTCGATCTGCCCTTCAGTGTTCAAACCATCCCTGAGCCAGGTACAATAGGGTTGATTTCTCTAGCGAGCGTTCTTTTGCTTGCTGTACGGAGAATCCTTACCGTGTAGCATTTGTTGTATCGTATCATTACCCCGCCAATCTGGCGGGGTACTTTTTTTCCGATAATCAGAATTTGGTTATTTAATAATTTAGAAGGGAAAGTATGTGGTGTTTTTTGATAATCGGAATGATATTTTCTGTTAGAACTGCTGAAATTCCACTTGTTCCTGTCGTGGTTAGTCATCATGTTGATCGGCCATCCAGCCAAGTGTTGGCGGCTTACAGTCCCTCGACTTCTACGGGATATATGTGGAAAAATAATGAGTCGGGGCGGCGCGATTTAGGGCAGTCTTTTCAGGTTTCTGAGGATGCCGAAATGGGTTCTTTCAGTTTGTCGGCAGCAGGAAACATACAAGCTGGCGCCGCTGACCAACCGTTTGATGTCAAGATTTTCGAGAGCGTGACGGATTCGGTTATCGGATCCATCATTTCTGAGCAAACCGGTACCTTCCCTAGCAGCGTGTTAAACTCCATCAATCCGGGATGGCTAACTTTTGATATTAATGATCTACATCTTAAGCTAGGTAAAATTTATACGTTTATGATTTCCTGGAAAAATTCCAGCGTGCAAGATCAAGATCAGGTTCTTTCTATCGACGGTGCCGGATCGTATGTTGCTGGTCGCCAATGGCAATCGGACGATGGAGCTACCTACGTCTCTAATCCGGCCTACGACCTTCTTTTTAGTGTGCAGGCACCGACCCTTATTGGATATGATCCTGTCAAAATTCTGCAGGATCTTCCGCCGGGAGTGCCTGCCGATGTGACCCTTTTGCCGGGCACCTACAATCTCCCGCCGGGTGGGTTCACGCTTTCGGGGTTGACCGATGTCAAGATACGAGCGGCCGGAGTAACCTTTTTGGGGACGGATCCCACTCGCCGAGCCATGACTTTTAATAAGTGTAGTGACGTAACGATTTTTGGATTGACCATTGACTACAACCCGCTTCCGTTTACCCAAGGCACCATCACATCGATCAACGCCTCAGCACGCACCGTGGATTTCGCTGTGCATGACGGATATCCGGATTTGACGTCGAACTATCTCGTGACTCGCTTTCATCTTTTTGAGGCAACGCAACCTCGCTGGAAACCAGACTCGCCGGACTACTATGTTAGCCCAATTACACGGCTTACGAGCCGCACGGGTCGAATTAGCTTGGGAAGCAGTGCTGGATTTGGGGATATGGCGGTTGGAGACCGTGTGGTGCTGAATATTCGTACTGATCGAGTCCTCAGCATTCAAACCGACTGTGACCATGTAAACCTGAAGGATGTCACCATTCATTCAGGGCCGGGCGGTGCCATCTTGGTGCGTATGGCGAAATCTGCGGGCTCCTTTGATAACGTACGGGTGGTTCCTGGGCCCCGACCGGCGGGAGCAACGGAAGATCGGCTCTTTTCAACCGGCGCAGATGCTTTGAATATTGCATACACCCGCGTTGGCCCTGTGGTAGAGAATTGCGAGTTCGCCTATATGGGCGATGATTCTATTAATTTGCATGGCGTGACACTCCCCGTGTTGGAGTGGGAGGATGCCCGCACGTGTCTCTCGGTACGCCCCACCACTGAAAAGTTCGAAGATCTGCTCGCTCCCGGAGATGAGGTTCGCTTCATCACCGAGCCGGACTATCGGTTGTTGGACACTGCAACTATCGAAACAATTTCTAGTGCCTCGGAATCGTATAGCCAGTGGGAATCTCGGATTAAGGAGATTTGGCCTTCGTTCAAAAATTCGACCAGCGCTTCCTTTTATCGGGTTCGCTTCGATCGAGACCTCTATCCTGGGACGAATGGAGTTGCGGGTTCCGATGTGTTCTTTGAGGCGTTTTCTAGCTCGGCCGTGGACTATGTGATCAGGAATAATTATTTCCACGACCACCGGGCTCGTGGCTTACGTTTGATGGCAGGGAGCGGTGTCGTGACGGGGAATACGATTGAGCGGCTCAAGGGAGTGGCCATGAGTATTGGCCCATCGTTCGATTATTGGCGGGAGGCGGGATGGGTGGAAAATGTGGTGGTATCGAATAATGTGATTTGTGATGTGGGGCTGGGCGATAACTTACGATGGTCGGATAGTTCCACGTTGGGGGCCATCTCCATTTTTGCCGAGGTCGAGCCGAGTGGCTCGGGATCCACCTACTACCATGGAAACCGCAATCTACTTATTGCAGATAACGAGATCGATGGCTGTTCGCTAGATGGAATCAATGTGGTTGCAGCCTCGGGTATCTTGATCCAGAGCAATACGATCAGCCGGGTCAACCTGCGATCGGCCCCCGGTGCGGGAAGCAGTCGGGGATTGGTTTCTGGGCAACCGATCACCGTTCAGTATTCCGATAATGTCGTGGTCACGAATAATATTGTGGAATAATCACCGTGGTTGTTCCCCGTATAAAAAAAAGGAATTTAATGAAAACAACGTTGACTCTCATCTGTACGGTTATGCTTTTAACTGGTTTTTCAAAGGCGACTGGTGCAGCAGATCCGGTGGCCATATTGAGTGCTTTGCCTTCGGATCAATCCGCCGAGGTGGTTTTGACTCCTGGGGTTTATACATTGCCACCGGGTGGGCTTTCTCTGGATGGACTTCAGGATGTCAAGGTGATTGCAACGGGAGTCGTGTTCGTTGCAACCGACCCAACGCGCATGGCGTTACGAATGGAAAACTGTCGTAACCTGACGATTGAGGGGCTGACCATCGACTATGACCCGCTTCCGTTTACCCAAGGTACGCTGACGGCCATCGATCCGCAGTCGTATACGGCGGATTTTACGGTTCACAAGGGCTATCCGGATCTAGATAACGAGTATTGCGTTAGCCGGTTCCTTCTCTTCGAAGGGACTCGTCATCGCTGGAAAGAAGGTGCTCCCGACTATTATGTCAAGCAGGTGGAACGCCTCGGATCGCGCAAGGGTCGGATTCATCTGCGGGCGAGCGATCCGGGCTTCCAAATGCTGGAAGTGGGCGATCGCGTAGTTTTTAATATCCGAACGGCGCATGCCGTGCAGATCATGGATGGTTGCGATAGGGTCCATTTAAAAGAGTTTACAATTAATGCGGCACCCGGGGCCGCAATTCTGGTTCGTTTTGCCGAGGATGTCGGAACCTTCGAGAATGTGCGTATCGTGCCCGGCCCGCCGCCGCAAGGGGCAACTGAGGAGCGGTTGATCTCTTCGTGTGCCGATGGGTTTAATGCCGCCTATTCACGAAAGGGGCCAGTGCTGGAGGGGTGCGATTTTTCCTTCATGGGGGATGATTCTATCAATCTGCATGGAGTGACGCTGCCGGTTCTCAAATGGGAAGATCGGCGCACCTTCCTCTCCGTACGCCCCGCCGATCATGAAAAGTTTGACGAACTGCTCCGCCCGGGCGATGAGGTTCGTTTCTTGTCCGAACCCGACTACCGCTTGGTGGAAACCGCAACAATCCAGAAAATATCGAGCGTAAAGGCTTCATATGGAAAGTGGAAGACGAGCATAAAAAAGATCTGGCCTTCATTTAAAAAGAACACCACGGCTTCCTTCTATCGAATTCGTCTGGATCGGAAGGTTAATCTCGGTTCGGAAGGAATTTTTATCGAGGCTTTTGCAAGTTCCGCACCGGAGTATGTGATTCGAAATAACTATTTCCACGACCACCGCGCACGGGGACTTCGGCTAATGGCGGGGCAAGGCCTGGTGGAGAGCAACCGCTTCGAGCGGATCAAGGGGGTGGCCATCAGTATCGGTCCGGAGCATGCCTATTGGAAAGAGGCGGGTTGGGTGCATGATCTCATCGTGCGGGATAATGTGATCCGGAACGTAGGGGGTGGGGGGTATACGCTCGGGGCCATTTCTGTTTTTTCGCACGTTGCTCCTCATGGTGCGCAAACGACGTATTATCAAGGAAATCGAAATTTGCTAATTGCCGGAAATGATATTCAGGGCAGTTCTCAAGATGGAATCAATGTGAGTGCCGCACAAGATGTTCGAATCGAGGGAAATACCTTTGATCGGGTAAATCGGTCGCCGGGCTTTCGTGCGGACAGCCGGTTTGGACTTCGTTCGGGAGAACCCGTTACGACCCAGCACTCCAGTGCGGTCACGCTCAAGAATAACCATGTAGTAAAGAAACTCATTTCGAACTAGGAGATAGATATGAATATGTTGGTGTGTTTAATGGTATTTATAGTTGCGAACACTGGAGACCCTGTCTTGCGTGGCGAGTTATCCAGTTTTAAGCAATTGGGAACCCCGAGTATTCAGCGGAATGTATCGTATATCAATACATCGGACGCCTCGGGCTGGCGATGCTATTGGGATAATACAGGGCATCGGAACTTAGGGCAGCAGTTTACAGTCGATACGGCCTTTGATGCATCGACCCTTGCTTTAAAAGTAAATTCAACCGCCCCTTCCTGGTTGACGAACCGACCTTTCCGACTGACGATTTCTCGACAGGTTCCCGGAAGCTATCAGCCCGGTGATGAGGTGGCCGTATTCGAAGGGCTTGTGCCCTCTGAGGTTCCGACGAGCGAAAGTTGGCTGATACTGGAGTTTCCCAACGTTCATTTGAGTCCCGGCGACTATTGCTTTGTGATTCAGTTCACGGAAACCGGGCCGAGCGGACAGCAGATTGTTTTTAGGGTCGGCTCCCAGAACGCCTATCCGGGCGGGAGCGGACTTTATTCCGCTTCCTCCAGCAATCCAGACCAAATGATCAAGGGATATCCCTTTAACTTTATCCTTTCGGAATATAGCGCCTCCGATCCTCGGATCCTTGAAGTGGATCAGCGTGGCGGAACGGCCTATGTCTCGATCGCTTCTGCAGTGGGAGATCTGCGGCCGGGGGATACATTGCGGATCGCTCCCGGGAGCGGTCCTTATCGCGAAAAGTTGTATATCAGTACGTCCGGAACCGCCGCAAAACCAATCGTGGTCGAAGGCAACAACGAGGTCGTGACTGGCTTCGAACCACTAACCGGCTTCGTGCAGTCGAACGGCGTTTGGGTTTGTACTCTTCCTTTTTCTTTTCCTGTCGTTCTTACCTACAATGGGGAGCGGCTTCGTCAGGACGCGGCGACCAGCCAGTTTACCTCCTACGCCCTGTTGTCGCCCGATGAGACTCGAATTGAGCTACTGGCAGGGGTCGATACCAACGGATGGGAAATCTCGTCGCGCTACTTTGCGGTTCAGATACAAAATATTTCCCACCATATATACCGCAATTTGAAAGCCTCGGGAGCCACCAACGATGGCTTTAACCTGCATGGGGCTGGAACCAATATCGTGTTCGAAAACATCGTGGGTTTCCAGAATCTGGATGAAGGATTTTCATCGCACGACCAAATTCATAGCGAAGTTCATCAAGGTGAATTCTTCGACAACGACAACGGGGTCGGGAACATTGAATCGAGCGTGACCATTCTGGAAGATATTTCCATTCACGACAACCTGGGGTGGGGGCTCTGGCTAAGGCATTGCACGGGGGAATTGACCGATGTAGTGGTGCAGGACAACGGTCTTCGCCAAGTCTACCTTCAAGGAACTACCTACGCGCAGATCACCAACGTAGTGGTAATTACTCCTTCGTGGACGAGCCGTCAATGGACGACCTACAAGGAGTCTGCGAACGATTCCACGGTTAAGGCGTTGCATGTGGATGGCTCTACTGTTGTCGATGGGCAGTGGGATCTTCAATAGCCAAAAATATAGGATAACTGATGAATAAAAAAACGAACCCCTCCAGCGAGGGGCATAAGACGAGTTTTGTGGAAAAAATGGCTTGGGGTGCGGGTGGGATGACCGAAAGCTTGGTTAATGGCATCTATTCCTTGTCCTTTCCCATTTTCGCCATTGGCTTTGGTGTAGGCCCTGCGCTGATGGGGCTCGCTCAATCGATTCCCCGATTGGTCGATGCTTTTACCGATCCGCTGATGGGGAATATTTCCGACAACTCTCGCACCCGGTGGGGGCGGCGGCGACCTTTTATTTTTCTGGGGTCTATTTTAGTCGGGCTTACGGTTCCCCTTATTTTCATGCCGGGTCTCGACTGGTCTCCCTTAGCCTATTTTGCTTGGTTCACGGTCACGACATCGCTCTTTTTTGTCGCTTTCACCGTTTGGAGTATCCCGTGGTCGGCGCTCGGATTGGAGATGAGCGACGACTATAATGACCGCACCCGTATCCAGCTTTTCCGCATGATTTTTGCCACTTTGGCAGGAATGGGCGTGAACTGGGTCTACAAACTTTGCTTCCTTTTCGATCCCAACGAGCTGATTGGGGTCCGTTCGGTAGGTTGGGTGATTGGTGGTGTCATGTTTCTGATGGGCATCATGCCCGCCTTATTCATCCGCGAGTGGCGACCGATTGCAAAGCAAACCAAGCTCAAACTGCTTTCGGCACTGAAGATGACGATGACGAACAAGCCTTTTTTGCTGCTGTGCGCCACCGTGCTCTTTTTTGCGGGCGGTTTGATCATCGTGAGTCCGATGTTGCTTTATGTAAACATCTATTACGTATATGATGGTGATCGTGACACCGCTGCAACTCTGATCGGGATCATGGGATCGATCACGGCAGTCGTATCGGTGTTGACTCTTCCTTTGGGCGGATGGATTTCCACCAAGTTAGGAAAACGCCGCGCTGTCTTTATTTCGCTGGCGCTGATTATCGTTGGCCGAGCCAGCCAGTTTTGGCTGATTACCCCAGAAATGCCCTACCTACAGTTGGTTTGCATGCTGACCTATACACCGGGCATTATGCTGATGTGGGCGTTGATCCCGTCGATGATTGCGGATGTCTGTGATCTGGACGAGCTGGAATCAGGCAGTCGTCGTGAAGCGAGCTTTAGCTCGATGTATCAGTGGATGTGGAAACTTGGTGCCACGCTAGCCATGTTGCTGGGTGGTGTGCTGCTTGGCTTGGTGGGTGCCGCTACCGACTCCCCCGATGCTATTCTTCCCGATGAGGTGGTCTTCCGGTTGCGGATTATTCTTTCAGGTCTCTCCTCTTTGATGGCCGTTGGAGCCCTGATTTGCATCGGGCTTTATCCGCTGACGGAAGAGCAGATGAAGGTGGTAAAGGAAACGCTCAAACTGAAAAAAGAGCAGGAATCAGAATCTATTTAATGGACTAAATTTGGAGATCAAAATGACTAAAAAATCAGTTTACACATTGGGATGCGGGGATCGATTCAAGCATCAGGGAGAGGCGCAGCTGGCGGCGTATGTCGAGGCCAAAAAATTAGGGATCGCGGTGAACCCCGTTTGGAATAAATCGAATCGCGAGCACCAGACTGTTCATACTCAACCGGACTCCCTGCGCGCGGAAGCTGATGCCGCTGTTGCCGCGTTGGGATGGGAGGAGGAATATTTTGTGGACGCGGATCATATTTCCATGGCCACTGTGGATGGATTTATTGAGTCCTCCAATTTTTTCACGCTCGATGTTGCGGATAGTATCGGGGAATCTGCCGCAAAAAGTGACGTGGATGCCTTCGTTGTTTTGATGCACAAATGGATCGGAGAAATTCAGCTTCCCGGATTGGATGAAAAGCTTAAGGTGGATGCCGTCGGATTGCGTAAAATCGCAGAACACTATTTAAGTTCGGTGCAAGAAGCGGGGCGAATCTATCGGTATATTGCTAAACAAAAACCAGCGGGATTTGTGGTTGAAGTCTCAATGGATGAAACCGACGATCCGCAAACCCCCTTGGAGATGTTGTTTATTCTAGCCATGATTGCGCAGGAAAAGATTCCGGTGGACACGATCGCTCCAAAATTCAGTGGCCGCTTCAACAAAGGCGTGGATTATGTAGGTGATGTGGTGCAGTTTGAAAAAGAATTCGAGCAGGATGTGGCTGTGCTTCGTTTTGCAGCCGAACAATTTGGACTCAAAGAAACTCTGCGCCTAAGTGTTCATTCGGGAAGTGACAAGTTTTCGATCTATCCGGCGATGAACCGCGTTATTCATAAATATGGAGCGGGTCTGCATGTGAAAACCGCCGGAACCACTTGGCTCGAAGAGGTCATTGGACTCGCCGAAGCGGGCGGTGATGGATTAGCCGTCGCACGAAAAATCTATGCTGAAGCGTTGTCCCGTTATGACGAACTGGCTGCACCCTATGCAACGGTAATTGATATTGATCAGAAACAGCTGCCTTCGGTTGAAACTGTGAATGGATGGAGTAGTGAGTTGTTTGTGAGCGCCTTACGTCATGAACCATCTTGCCCTGAATACAACCGGAGTTTCCGGCAGTTGATCCATGTGGCATACAAGGTGGCGTACGAATTGGGGGATGAGTTTTCCCACGCACTGGAAAAGTATGACGAGATTATTGGACGCAATGTGACGCACAATCTACTCCTTCGCCATATTGTTCCAATCTTTGGAAAAACCGAGAAGGCTTAACGTCCTCGCCACGCGGAGGGGCCACATCCAAATAGAGATTTGAAAGCGCGTGAAAACGCGCTGGCACTTTGGTATCCGCAACGCTCGGCAACTTCTTCAAGCTTTATTTCGGGGTTGCTCATAAGTTGCCTCGCTCGATCAAAGCGGAGTTGATCCATGATTTCTCGAGGAGACCGTTCCATGGTTTCGTGAAAAAGGCGACGCAGGTGAGAAACGGAAACGGCGGAAGCGCGGGCAATATCCTCTTGGTTTGGGTTTTCTTCCATATGATCGCTATACCACCGCATAGCTTTTTCCACGCACTGCTGGGCATGTGCCTGGGCCGAAGGGTGTTCTTCTTTAACGCAGGCTTCGTAGACCAGTAGGCTGAGTTCGGAAAGAATATGCGTGTGGCAAATCAACGATCCGATATTGGGATTTTCTTGGTAGCGAAGCGCTTGCTTGCCCAATTCGCGCAGGCGGAGGCACTGCTGTTTGCTCAGTGAAATCTGTAGAAAATTTTCCTGCGTGCCGAGGCAATAGTTTTTTACGACGGGAGGCACCGAGTGAAAATGAAACACGGCCACTTCAGCATCCTGTTCGGGGTTTCCTGTCCATCCATGTTCATGTTTGGGAGGAAAAATCCAGAGCTTCTGCTGGTAAAGAATATCCGGTCCGTCAGAAAAAAGGATGCCGATTTCGCCTTTCAGGACGGCTTGAAATTCCCAGAAATCACGGATGAGTAGGGGGTGAGGGGTTTTTCCATACTGTCGAGTTTGTGTTCCGATGTAAGTAAGCATGTATTTTACTATATTACATAATTTGAAATGTCAAATATTGGTATATGTCTTTTCGGATCCAGTCGCCGAAAAAAAAGAAACCCCGTCTGCTTATAGCGGAGAGGTTTCATTAAGTTACTTCAGACAGCCATTGGGCCGTTCGGTAAGAAGCGACTTTGGTTTATTGTACCTGCACCTTGAGTCGATAGAACCCGATGGGCTCTTCGCTGTTTTCTGAATCGATGTATTCTGATTCCGGGTAGAGGAACTCGCCCTTCGCGGGGGTGATGAAGCCATCCACTAGGTTGGTCGTCCAGTATACGGAATAGAGGCGACTTTGAATGGGGGTCCATCTTAGGCCATTTTTTCCAGGAACGAGTGACACGTCAAATGGATCGGATACGAACGGGCTGACTCCGGTAATATAGGTTTGAAGATAGGTGAGTCCGTCGTTTCCCGAGGCGTTGGCTGCAACCACACTGGTGATGCCTCCAAAGTTTTTCTGTTCCCACCAATCCGGTATTTCATCGTTATCGCTATCGGGTAGTCCTCCAGCAGTCTGTTCCGTATCTGTAATGTCGATCTGGTCGATATAGACGGAGGAGGTGCTTTCGTTTCCAACGATCACGGAACCCAACTGGGTGTTGGTGGAGTAGAGCGGCAATCCGGCCGCGATGTTGATTCCGTCCATGCTGAGATCCCAGTACAGCTCATCATAGTCGCAGTAGATGTCGAAGCGCGTCCATGTTTGAGTTTGGATCTG
>JAUZSW010497719.1:0-16953 GCA_034780735.1 Hyalogyrina grasslei
GACGGCATTGGAGTCGGCGTTGAGGCGTCGCGGTATCAGTTACAGTCTGTTCTAGACGTTTGTGGTGCGTCGACCGGTTGAACCTAGACAGTACTGCTCGGACGATTTCATGGGGTTCTGTCAGGCCCGTAGAATACGTCAGTCTATGGGACGTAAAGCCACATGTTACGATAATGCCGCAGCGGAATCGTTCTTCGCTACTATCAAACGGGAACTCGTTGACCGGTGGCTGTGGGACGACCCAATGGTTCTACGGTTCGAGGTTATTGAGTGGATTGAGGGCTGGTACAATACGCGTAGGCGTCATACCTCGATTGGCTCGATCGCTCCGGCTGTGTGTTACGCCTTGTACATGTCTATGAAAGCAAGCTAACCCCGACTCCAAAAATCGGGGGGAGGGCCAGATTGATGTTTGTTGGGTTATGGGGTTGGCCGTTGCCGCGCAGTTTTGTTGGCCACTGGCGTTCAGTTTTGTTGGCCGTGACAGCGCGTAATCAACTGGCCATTGACACGGCCACGCTGTTGGCAACCGCTGGTTCGTCGATGAAACTTACGTCAAAGTCGCGGGCACCTGGAGATACGTGTACCGCGCCGTGGATCAGCACGGACAAGTCATTGATGTGTTCGTATCCAAACGGCGCAATATCCCAGCAGCTCGCAGGTTCTTCGAGGCAGCTTTGCTTGCCAACGATGATCCGGTCGAGGTCGTTACCGATCTCGCCCAAGCGCTCGAAACGGTGATCGAGGAACAGCTCCCGAAGGCGTTTCACAACACCGAACAGTACGCCAACAACCGCGTCGAATGCGACCACGGACGACTCAAATCGCGGTTGAGACCAATGCGAGGACTGAAGACCGACCGCACCGCTTCGGTTGTGATTCGTGGTCACGCGTTAATCCAGAATCTACGGTGGGGCCACTACGAACTTGGAGTCGAAGCGCCTCATCAACAGCGAAGAATCGTCCAGGCCTTTGACGAACTTGTTGAACTCATCTGACAGCTTGCGTCATCGCTGCCGGCTTCAGCGCGCGGTGTCTCGACTAGATGCAACAGTTAGTTCATTCTGGCTCGTTGAGAATGATCGATCTAGCTTGGAGTCCCTTGAGCTAGACGATTACACGGACTAGCGAATAGTCCACTAGCTCGGAATGGTGCCATTCGAGGGAGCTCCACAAATGACGTCCTGATCGAGTAAGACCTTGCTCTCGAAGGGTCATGACCGGAGAGCCAACCGGAGTCTCAAGAGTCTCAGCCATATCCTCAGCGACCAACTGTGCTTGGGGATGGGAGATGGTCCATTCGATCGCTTCGCCGTGGAGGTCTTGGACTAGCTGGAACACGGTGCGATCCAGGTCAGGGGGGATTGTGGACATATCGTCGGGGAGCGCGATGTAGTCCGCAGCGACCATGCCAACGACCTCATCGGCGCGCCAACGTTTAAGGGTGCGGAGGACCCGTTGTCCGCACGGCAGTTTCAGGCTTGCGGCTTGATGCTCATCGATGGTTGTCAGCTCCGCCGATAGGAACTCCAGAGTAGATTCATGGCCGAGCCGACTCAGCATGTCTAGATACTCTTCGTGGTGGTCGAGACGGGCGCTCAAATCTAGGGCAGCGCGATTGATTAAGGTGGTAGCCCCCTGGAGTCGCGAGAGAATCCCATCTGCCGCGAACTCGGCCAACAACTCCCTCAGTACAGGACGGCTCAGGCCAAGCTCGTCCGCGAGCTTGGCCTCAGCAGGTAGCCCGTTGTCAAGGGTGGCGCGTTCCTCAACGATCTTTCGAAGCATCTGTCGTGGCTCACCTGCACCAATATCTTGTTTCTGACTTGGGTTGGAATGGTGGAGCATCATTTGCCGCGAATATAGGGACGGGTCAACTTTCCGGGCTCGGCGTCGGCCGAGCCGACCGTACCCAAGACAAACATCGTAACAATGAATGGTAGAGCTCTCCAGAGCTGGAAGGGCATTTCGACCTCTGGTGTCGATACAGCGAAGGCGAAGCCAGCCACAAGAACGACAGCTCCACCTGCGACGAGAGGAAGCCTTCGATACCGCCAGCCATGCCAGAGTGCGTAGGCGCCGACTGCCGCCAGGAGGAGCCAGATCGATATTGGAACTAAGCCCTGGGCCTGCAGTCGTAGCTGGAGTGCTTCGGTTGATGCGAATAGCAAAGTCGCCAGCAGGGCACCAATTGGATGCCACCGTCCGAGAACGACGGCGGCGAGGGCAAGAAAGCCCCGCCCGTTGACCATGTTTTCCTGGAAGGTACCTACGTTGATAACCGAAAGTTGAGCCCCGGCCAGTCCGGCCATGGCACCAGCAAAAAGAACGCTCCAAAGCCTTACGGCGTTGACGTTGTGACCAGCGGTGTCCGCTGCTGACGGGTACTCACCACATGATCGAATCACGATTCCGAGGCGTGTCCGGTAGATCACCCACCACACGACACCAACCAGACCGAAGGCGAGGTAAGTAGTGAGGTGTTGCTCAAACAGCGCCTTTCCAATGAATGGCAAATCACGAAGCACCGGAATACTGGTTTTGTCTGGCTGGGTGATGACAATGCTGCTGGTGGTTTCATGCAGCAGGAAGCTTGTCAACCCTATGGCCAGCAGGTTGATGCCGACTCCCGCTACGACCTGGTTTGCCTGGAGCCGGAGCGAGACGAAGGCCATTAGAGCAGCCATGGCATCTCCCGCCACCATTGAGGCACCTAGGCCAAGAATAATGCTGCCTCCGGTAGTGGCAGCCGCCCATAGCCCGAAGAAGGCTCCGGTGAGCATGAAGCCTTCGAGGCCCACGTTGAGAACGCCGCTTCTCTCACTGACCACTTCACCAGTGGCCGCCAGGAGCAGTGGTGCAAGGATCGCCACCGAGGCTGCAAGCCAGATTCCGTCAAATGGACTCATGCCTTACCTCCGGTGACCTTGGCCTGTTTGCCGTCTCCGGCGAGAGCTCCACCAGCAGACGCCATGAAGACCACAACTAATCCCAAGCTCAAGGTGATGACAGCCGAGGATACATCCAGGCGCGCTTCGAGGAGTCCAGAGCCCTGCCTCAGCGAGGCGAACAGGAAGGCAGCCGGGATAACGGCGGTGGGCTTATTGCGGGCCAGCAGGGCAACAACGATGCCTTCGAACCCGTAACCCGCGCTGAAGTTAGGGGACATTGTTGATGTATCAGTGGCCAGAACCAATGACGAACCGGCCAGGCCCGCGAATGCTCCGGACATAAGTAGTGCCGACATGCTGACGAGTTTCGAGTTTACTCCGAGGTAACGCGCTGCGGTGGGATTGGAACCAACGAATCGAAGCCGGAGCCCAATGGTTGTCTTGCCGAGGATGAGCCAGGTGAGCAAGACGAGCGCCATAACCAAGATGATGTCCCAGTGCAGGCGAGTGTCCGTGATCAGCTCGGGCCACTGAGCGCTGGTGAGAATCGGTTCGGTCCGGGCAAACGCCCTTGTCTCCTCTTGCAAGGGTCCTCGTACGAGCCAACTGATCATCTCGAACGCGATCAGGTTCATTAGAAGGGTCGAGATGATCTCGTGAACTCCGTTGCGAGCCCACATGATGGTCGGTGCTAGCACCCAGAGCATTCCCCCGAGGGCACCAGCGGCAATGGCCAGAAAGAGATGCAGAACCGCTGGGAGGCCGCCAAAGTTGAGGCCCACGATTGTGGCTGCGGCCCCGCCTGCCAGGATTTGACCCTCAAACCCGATGCTGACTCGTCGGGTAGAGAAAGCGATGATCCACCCCAAGGCGACCAGAATGAGCGGCACCATTCGGGAAACCGTGGCCGCAACAGCGGAACGGCTTCCGAAGGCACCCTCCAACAAGGCACGAATGGCCTCGACCGGGCTATCTCCGGCGAAGGCGACGGCAACCAGGGAGGCGGACACCGCAGTCACAGCCGCCACTACGGGAAGCAGTATCCGAACAATCCTTCCGCTGATTGAGAACGTGGGTGGTGTCAGGGACGTCATTGGACGGATCCTCCCGCAATCATCGAAGCGAGAAGTTTGAAGTCGAGATCGGGCCCATTGTCCAGGACCCCGACGAAGCTACCGTTCGACATCACCGCGATACGGTCTGATAACCCAATCACCTCCTCGAGCTCGGTCGAGATCAGAAGGGTTGCGCAGCCAGCCTTTCGGTGCTCTCTGATGCGATCGTGAACTGCTTTTGTCGCTCCCACGTCGAGCCCGCGCGCTGGCTGTGCCGCGATCATGACCTTCGGGTGCCGATCGAACTCTCTGGCCAGAACCAGTTTCTGCTGATTGCCTCCAGAGAGTTCTCGTATCAGTGACTCAGGCCCGCCGGACTTGACATCGAAGGAGTTGAGCAAGTCATACACATGATCGGCAACCGCACCACTTCGGAAGAACGTAAACCGCACGAGACCGGCGTTGGTAAGTTCAGTTATCAGCAGATTGTCGTAGAGGTCAAGGTCCTCGGCGACATCCTTGGTGTGCCGGTCGGCGGTAATCATTCCACCGCCGCCGGTCCGCCAAACGGACGGCGACATCTGTTCGACAGGGGTGCCGAGAAGCTCGATTGAGCCACCGGAAAGAGGGAGCAGGCCAATCAGTGCGTCCACCAGTTCTTCCTGTCCATTGCCATCTACTCCGGCAATTCCTAGCGTTTCTCCTGAACGGATCTCCAGACTCACGCCCTTCAACACCTCAACTCCCGAGCTGGCTACGGCCTTAAGGTCTGTTGCTCGGAGTTGGACCACCTGGTCGACTTCGACGTCGACCAGTTCATGAGACCGGTCAACGTCGCGCCCGACCATCATCTGGATGAGTTCGTTCTCTGTGGTATCCGCCATCTTCACTGTCCCGACACTCCGTCCGTGTCGCAGGACCGTGCAGTCGTCTGATACAGCGAAGTGTTCTCGGAGTTTGTGGCTGATGAACACAATTGACTTGCCGTCATCAGTGATCCGGCGCATCAGAACAGCGATTTTCTCCCACTCCAAGGGGGTGAGGACCGCAGTGTGCTCATCCAGCACCAGGATTTGGGCGTCGTGAAAGAGGAGCTTGAGGATCTCAACTCGCTGTTGCTCTCCGACTGAAAGGTGCCCGACCTGCGCATCGGGGTTGACGGCAAGCCCGTACCGGTCAGCGATCTCTGTCACGCGCTCCGAGATTCCGTCCAGGTCTAACTTGAGTAGTGACCCCGAGTCGCCCAAGGCGATGTTCTCGGCCACCGTGATGGTCGGCACCAACTGGAAATGCTGGTGGACCATTCCCACGCCGAGTTCGACGGCGGCACGGGGCGATCCGATCCTCACCTCGCGGCCATCGATTTCGATAGTGCCCGAATCGGGTTTGACCAGTCCGAACAGGATATTCATCAGTGTTGTTTTGCCGGCACCGTTCTCGCCCAGGAGGCCGTGAATCTTGCCCTTAGCGATCGTCAGGTCGATGTTGTCATTGGCGTGCACGGCCCCATAGGTCTTGGTAACGCTTCGCATCGCCAGAGCAGTCGCTTCCATCCAGTCTCCTCAAGCATGTCTTGGATCTTCATATTTACTAGCTCAGGGGTTCACTTGTCAAATAAGTACAGTCTCGCTAATGTGGACTAAGTGGCTTAGTTCGGGACTTGAATGGTCTCAGCTTCTTCACTTGACTTACTGATAGACCAACCTGTCAGACAAGTGCTGACAAAACGAAGGTGATCGAAATGAAGAACCTAACCAGAGCAATTGCGCTCATCGCACCACTGTTTTTCCTGGCATCGGCGTGCTCGTCTGACGGCGCAACAGATGCCACGGACACAACCAGTGGCAGTTCCGAAAGCGCAGAATCACCCGAGGAGGCAGCGGAATCCTCCAAGGTCGGGATGGCGTTACCGGGCGAACGGAACGATCAGGGCTTCAGTGAAGCCCACTTCCGTGGTCTCGAACTTGCCAAGAGCGAGTTGGGAATTGAAACCAGCGTAATCGACAGTGCCACGTCGCCAGAAGACACCGTCTCGGCGTTGACAAGCCTCGCTGCCGACAACGACCTCGTTATTGGAGTGGGAGCGGAGTTCGACGAGGCAGGCCGTGTCGTTGCGCCCCAGTTCCCTGATGTGACATTCATGGTCATCAACGGCTCCGTTGATCCAGATATTCCGAATCTCTACTCCTACGGTATTCGCCAGGGCGTTCCTGCCTACATCGCCACTATCGTCGCCGGATCTCTCGAAGGTGCCGAGACCATCGGGTATATTGGTGGTCTTGAGATTCCGCCGGTCACTCAATCCGCTACTGCTGTGGAGGCTGCGGCCAGCGAGGTCGGTCTTTCGTCCCTTTCCACAATCACTGGTGACTTCAACGACATCGCCCTGGCCAAGTCAGCCACCGAGGCCCAGCTCGCTGAGGGAGCCAACGTTATCTATGGCCTGGTCGATGCCGGGTTCACCGGTGTGATCCAGGCTGCCGAAGCTTCCGGCACCGACCCCTATGTCTTCGGATCGATCTTCCCTCGGTGCGATGCCTACGCCAACATTGTCGGCACGGCCATCGCTGGGTCAGACCAGCTTGTCAACTCCATGGTGGCTGACTTCCTGAACGACACGCTGCCGGAAACTCCCCTGTTCTATGGGGTGGAGAATCCAGATATTCAGAGAGTTGAGCTTTGCCCCAACTTCCAGACCGATGAACTCCAGAAGATCATCGACGATACCACCCAGTGCATCATCGATGGTTCAATCACGCTGCCCTGGGGGATCTAAGTTACCCAGCCGACAGAAACTGACCTAGCACTTCTTCGTCTGGCCATTGACCTGGCCCGTGAGGCTCGTGCGAACGGCAACCATCCCTTTGGAGCTGTTCTTGCTTCCCGCGACGGTGAGGTGATGGCAGTGGCCGAGAACACGGTGGTCACTGAGACTGATGTGACTGGCCATGCCGAAACCAATCTGGTCCGGATTGCGTGTGCTCAATTCCCGGAGAGTGTCCTGGCCTCAGCCACGCTCTATACCAGTGCCGAGCCGTGTGCGATGTGCTCTGGAGCGATCTATTGGTCAGGTATTTCGCGTGTCGTCTTTGGGTTGTCCGAGGCCGGGCTAGCCGAGATTACTGGAGCCGATGCTGAGAACCCAACTATGGCGTTGGCGGCCACTGACGTCCTTAACGCCGGCCAGCGGGAGATAGAGGTTCTCGGACCTCTTCTCGCCGATGAAGCGGCAGCTGATCACATTGGGTTCTGGAACCCCGAACGAGATACTCGAGAGGCTGACAAGAACCATGGCGACTAGCGAGAACTTCCTGTTGCGGGGTGGAGTTGTTCTTCCAATGGAGGGTCAAAAGGTTGCCTTCGATCCAGGGTCAGTATTGGTCCTAGACGGCGTTATCGAGGCAGTTGGGCGGGTTGAGGATGTCGACAAGCATCCGGCCGCCGCCTCAGTCACGGTTGTAGACGCCACTGGTCATGCGATCATTCCTGGCCTACATAACTGTCATCTTCATTCTGGCCTGCTCCGAGGAACCGCCGAATCCCTTGCCCTCTGGGATTGGCTGAACACCCACGTCGACCCTGCCCACCGAGCAATGACGCCCGAAATCGCTGAGGCCGCATCGTGGATGGCCTACACCGAGGGTCTGCGGGGCGGAACAACATCGGTTCTGGACATGTGGCGATACATGGAAGGGTCGGCGCGAGCAGCAGAGAAGATCGGTATTCGGGCAACTCTCGCTCCGTACACAGCCGACAAGTACGACTACTTCGAGACTCTGGACACGAACCGGAGCCTTCTCGAAACCCACCACAACATTGCAGACGGACGTGTTCGGGCCTGGGTCGGTCTGGAGCATCTCTTCTATTGCTCGGACTTGATGTTTCGGGAGGCGGCAGCGCTGGCGGAAGAGTTTGACACCGGCATCCATACTCATTCCTCGGAATCCATCTGGGAGGTTCAGGAGAGCCTCAAACAGTTCGGCAGGCGACCCATCGAAGAGTTCTACAACCGGGGCATCCTCGGCGAGAAAACGGTCGTTGCCCATGGTGTCTGGCTCGATGACCGTGAAGTTCGCATCATGGCCGAGACCGGCACATCAATCACTCACTGTCCGTGCTCGAATATGAAGCTGTCGTCAGGACCCGCCCGGATTGGCTACTACCGAGACCAGGGAGTCACGGTTGCTCTTGGTACCGACGGTGAGAAGGAGAACAACAACCTCGACATGTTGGAAGAGATGAAGTTCGCTTCCCTGCTGCAGAAGGTGAGCACACTTGATCCAACCACGGGTGATCCATGGGATATTCTTGACATGGCAACGCTTTCTGGGGCCAAGGCGCTTGGTCTCGATGACATCACTGGCTCGCTGGAGGTCGGCAAAGACGCCGACATGGTCGCCGTCGACTTGCGAAGCATCCACTTCGTACCGGTGCTCAGAGGAGAAGACTTCAACGTGCCAGCACACCTCGTGTTCTCGGCATCATCAAGCGATGTGTCTGATGTGTGGGTGAAGTGGCAGCAGTTGGTGGCCTAGGGTGAAGTGATCTCTGTCGACATAGTTGAGGTATCCGAGCGGGCTCAGTCCGCAGCCGAGGAGCTGTTCGAGAGGCGAAGACAACTCTGACTTGCGGAGTGTTCTATCACCTCGGCCAGCACGACGGGGTTCGGTTGCTCGTCCAAGGTTGCGGTGAGTCCGATAGCTGGGCGTGGTCCGGGGACGGGGCGGCGGTACACGGTCAGAGTGGAACCGGTCGTTGGCGGAGCACGACACTGGCCCCATCGCTGTGTCCGATTTCGAAGCCGTCGGCCGGTACTCGTGAACCCGCACTCCGTCGGGGCCAAGCGATTGCGGAGCGAGCCAAGGGTGGTTGTGACTCAATGCAGACCGCGTCCAGCTTGGATGCGGCTACCACAAGAAACAGCGACTCCTCGAGTTCGTCAAGGCGGATGCCGCCGGAGCGACGACCCTGCTGGCTTGCAACTCCAGAGCAATCAACTTGACCGAGTTTTCTTAGTAAGGTAGCCTCCCTTACTAATGAACCCCGGTACTGATTCCAGTGCTCTTCGACTGCTAAACGGCCAGCGGATTATTGATGTTGTTCTGAATATCGCGCCTGAGGCCGTGTCACGGCCCGAGATCGGTCGTCTGACTGGACTGTCAAAGCCAACAGTGTCTGCCCTCGTTGCTGACCTTGAGGCGGCTGGATTTCTTCGCTCTCGGTCAGACATAGGCGACGCAAGATCGATTGGACGCCCAGCGTCGCTGTATGAAGTCAATCCAGTCTCACGTTTGGTAGTTGGAGTTGATATTGGAGCAAGTAACACTGTCGTTGCCGTCTCCGATCTTCTTGGCACAACGATCCACGAAGAAGCCATCCCAACCCCAGCAGCTGCTAGAGAGGCACTTGATGCCGCCTGCGAGCTAGTGCTGCGTCTGATCAATCGGGTTGGCAGCCGATGCAGCTCAGTCGTCGTAGGCGTGCCGGGAATCTATCGGCCCCAATCCGACTCGGTCGAACAGGCACTAAACCTTCCAGGATTCAAAGACATCCGAGTCCAGGAGTATCTCACTCGGCGGCTTGGCTCAGGCAGGGTTCATGTCGAGAACGATGTCAACCTAGCGGCGCTCGGTGAGCTGGAGGAAATGAACAGGACGGAGGCACAAATCGTCGACTTTGCTGCGATCTCAGTAGGCACGGGCATCGGTCTTGGGTTGGTAGTGGACGGTGAGCTGTATCGAGGCGGGACGGGTTCAGCCGGTGAGCTTGGGTCCGTCTACCTAGCAGCCTCGGTCAGTGGCCACCACCCGCGGACACTGGAGGACGTAGCAGCTGGCCCTTCACTCCAGAAACGACTTGGGGAAGCTATCGAACAAGGTCACCCTTCCAGAGTCGAAGCGGACAGCAGTGTTCCTGAGATCCTGGAAGCCGCATCATCCGGCGATTCGGCTGCCCTGCATGTTCTCGACCAAGCAGCCGTAGCAATGAGTCTGGCTATCTCGCATCTTCGATTCATCGCCGACCCGGCCAAGATCGTCCTTGGTGGTGGAGTTGGGGCGAACCCAGTCTTCGTTGAAGCGGTGAACCGTCACCTCAAAGTCCTGTTAACTGAGTCTCCTGACGTTGTGGCATCACGCCTCGGGGGCAGAGCGGCGTTGCTCGGTGCAGTGTCTCTCGCAGTTCGTGACGTGAGACGTTCTCTAGTTACCGAGATCCTAAAAGGGGTGAGATCATGACTTCAATGGCGAATCGGGTTGCCGAGGCGGTTGACCCAGAGGCCCTTGTGGAGATGGTCCGCAATGCGACTCGTATCCCAAGTGTCACACCAAACGAGTATGAGTTCGCCAATTGGGTTCACGAGCAGATCAAAGTCTCGGGTGCGTTTGTGCGATCTCGCATGGTTGAGTGCGCACCCGGACGCCCAAACGTCTACGGCACTGCTGGAACGAGCAACGGCAGATCACTACTACTGGCGGGTCACCTCGACACCGTACACGCGGACGATTGGCTTGAGCACTGGAAAGGATCCAGCAAGGAGGACCCTTTCGGAGCTCACCTGATCGATGGTGAGATCTGGGGACGAGGAGTGACTGACCAGAAAGCCGGAATCTGTGCTTCGATCGAAGCTCTCAGGGCTTTTGAGCGAGCAGGTCTCCGTCCAAACGGGACCGTTTCGACCCTGTTCGTTTGTGACGAGGAATCTGGCCAACCGGCCAGTGGGGTCTCCCAAGGCATGCGATCCGCTGTCCAAAATGAACTGGTCGATGCGGATACCGACTTCGCTATCTATACCGAGCCAACAACGTCGGCAATCTATTCGGCCCAGATGGGCTTTCTGATTGCCGACATTACCGTCGAGGGAATCTCAGCCTATTTCGGCAAACCCGAAATAGGAATCGATGCTTTGCAAGCTGGGCACAAACTCCTCAGTCGGCTATGGGAACACTCCGCCGAACTCCGCGACGGTGACGCTCACGACCTGCTTGGTGATGCCTTTCTACTGGTGACCTCGGTGCGGGCCGGTGGCAACATAGCGGTGCCAGGACTCTTTTAGATGTCGCTGATTCGCAAGCTGCTGCCTCGTGAAACCCTGGAACAGGCAGCTCAATCAATCGAAACGATTGTTGATGCAATTGCTGTTGAGAACACGGTGACATGCGAAGTAGTTTTCAGTGCTCCCCGAGACCACGCAATAGGTGGCACACCCGACGAAATCAACGTCAATCACCCCGGGGTGAAGACTCTGGCTGACTCGATTCGGGCGACCACCGGACTCCCGGCACGAATCGAAGGAGCCCCGTACTGGTCCGAGAAGCCCTTTCTACGAGAGCTGGGCATAGCCGGTGTCTACTTCGCTGCTGGCGATATATCGACCTGTCACACACCTTTCGAACGTCTCAGTGTTGACGAACTCGTCAGCGCTACCCGAACGCTCGCCCATTTCATAGCCGAATGGTGCGGAGTTGAAAAGATCCCGTAATACCCCAACCACTGAGGAGAGCTAGTGAATACACCAATCCGGAAGCCGAGATGGCTGATACCGCTTGCCTTGATTGCATCGTTCGCGATGCTCGCTGCTGCCTGTGGCAGCGATAGCGAGTCAAGCAGTGAATCAACAGACGGCCCTTCCAGCAGTTCAACCGAAGCAGACCAGCCCGCTGACGCCCCTGCCGCCGAAGCCCCTGTAACCAAGGGCCCCGGTGGTGAGGAAGCCACGCCATCAAGTGCTATCACACTTGATGCCGACCAGATAGCCGAGGTGCAGAGTGGAAACTACACAGCGGCCCTCCTTTGGCATACGTCCGGTGCCTTTACAGACGCCGTTAGCCAAGGCGCTAGTGACGCCTTCGCTGATCTCGGGATCGAGGTAATCGCGGAAACCGAAGCTGGATTCGACGCTGCCCAACAGGCCAACGACGTAGAAACAGTCCTAGCGCAAGACCCTGACATCATTCTCAGTCTAGTGATTGACCCTGTCTCTGGTGCAGAAGCGTTCCGACCTGCCAGCGAGGCAGGAGTACAACTGGTGTTCTTGTCCAATGAGCCCGAGGGCTATGTTCAAGGTACTGACTACGTTGGCCTCGTGACTGATGATCTCGCAGCGATGGGCATTGCGGCAGCTGACCTGCTTGGAGAAGCGCTCGGCGGGGAGGGCAAGGTTGGCTTTATCTTCCACGACGCTGCCTACTACGTCACGAACCAGCGTGATCAAGCATTCAAGACCTGGCTGACCATCAAGTATCCTGGCATCGAGATTGTCGCGGAGCAGGGACTCGCAGATCCGGCTGCAGCTGAGGAGATCGCCTCGGCACTCCTTACCCGCAACCCGGATATTGACGGCATCTATGCTCCTTGGTCTGCCGGCCCGGCTGACGGGGTTCTGGCTGCGCTTCGTGCTGCTGGTGCTGACGATGTGGCGGTCGTCTCCCTGGACCTTGACACCAACGTTGCCCTTGATCTTGTTGAGGGGGGAAACATGGTTGGTATCGCTGCTGACGAGGCTTACGAGCTTGGACGCACCATGGCTTTTGAGGCGGCATACGGTCTACTCGGCCTTGAGGTTCACCCCTTCGTTGTTGTCCCGGCAATCAGCGCTACAGCCGACAACATTGTTGAGGCCTATCAAGACTCCCTAGCTATAGAACCACCAGCAGAGGTCCTTGCCGCCATTGGCGGTTGAAGTCAACTGAGCTGAGGAACCCATCGTGAACAACTCAACCGGAACAGCCCTAGTGCATCCCGCGCCGACAGCTAAACGTTGGCTGGAGCAGCAACGCGAGGTTGGAGGGTTACGCAAGTACGTCGTGTATGTAGCGTTCGCTCTCATCCTGGCTACCTTCGCTGTTCTACTTCGTGACGATGGGTTCCTCACCTCCTCTAACCTCATCAACATTGGCCGCCAGGCCGCACCCGTGGCAGTGATGGCAGTAGGCATGACCTTCGCCCTCGCCGCGGCTGAGATCGACCTCTCGGTTGGCTCAGTCGTAGCGTTGTCCTCACTCGTGGCGGCCAGAGTAGCTGCGAGTCACGGATTCATCTGGGCCTGCCTTGCGGCCTTAGGAGTCGGACTAGCTGTCGGCCTGATCAACGGTTTGATAACCGTGAAGGTCCGCATTCCGTCGTTTCTCGTCACGCTTGGAATGCTCGGGATTATCTCCGGAATCGCCAGGAACCAGAACAATCTCCAGTCACTGCCAATTCGAAACGACTGGTTCCTTGCCGTATTCGGGGGTGGGTCCCTGGGGCCAGTATCCACACTCCTCATCTGGACTGCGGTTATTGGGGCGTTCGGCTATTTCGTTCTGAATCATCTCAGACTCGGCCGCCATGTGCTGTCGGTAGGAGCAAACAGGGAGGCGGCGAAAGCAGTTGGCATCAACACCGACCGCATTCGCGTCATCGCTCTCGTGATGAGTGCGACCGCCGCCTCATTTGCCGGAGTGATGCTAGCCAGCCGCCTGGCAATTGGTCGACACGACCTCGGCGAGAACGACTTGCTCACAGTCATTGCCGCGGTCGTCATTGGTGGAACCAGTCTCTTTGGTGGGAAAGCCTCTATTGCTGGAGCCGTAACTGGGGCAGTGATAATGGCGATGCTCAACAACGGACTCATTCTCATGGGTCTCGACGTCGCCGACCAGATGATCGCTCGCGGAGCCATCATCATCGTCGCAGTAGCCCTCAGTATGCGTGAACAACGCGATTCCTAGGAAACAATGTTCCTCAGAAACCTGATATCCAAGAACCCAGAGTTCGTCTCGGCAGCAATCGATCTTCACCAATCGAATCAGATACGCGCCAATAGCTACGTACTTGATCTCGATGCGATCCGGGCCAACACCAAGCACATCGTGGCGGAGGCGGGTGATCGAAACCTGACGGTGTTCGCCATGACTAAACAGCTTGGTCGTGCACCTGCTGCCCTCGATGCAATCACTGGGGGAGGCGTCGATGGATATGTTGCCGTGGACCTTAGCTGTGCCCGACCAATCACGAACAACGGCCATAACCTCAGCCACCTTGGCCATCTTGTCCAGGTCCCGAAAGGAGAGACGCTCGACGCGGCGCGAATGTCGCCAGATTTCTGGACCGTGTTCAGCACCAACAAGGCGTCCGAGGTCGCCGCAGCATGCGACCAGATCGACAGTGATCAAGGCCTACTCGTATGAGTCATTGAGCCTTCTGACCAATTCTACGATGGTCACGAAGGAGGAGTGTCGCTGGCTGAACTTCCGGCGATGCTTGACCACATCGCCTCACTGGGCGGTGTCCACTTCGCTGGCCTGACTACGTTTCCCGCTCTGCTCTTCGATCCGGAGACAGGCGGTGCCAGAACGACCCCCAATATCGAGACCCTGAGAGCAGCAGCGAAAATCGCCCGTCGGCACCCAGCGTGCCCCGACTATCTGGAAATCAACGCGCCTGGCACCACTTCTTCAGCAGTCCTTGACCAACTTGCTGAGATTGGTGCCACACAAGTCGAACCTGGGCACGGCCTCACTGGTACCACTCCGCTCCACGCTGTCAATGACCTCCCTGAACAACCTGCGGTGCTGTACTTGAGCGAAGTGTCTCACATCCATAATGGAACGCCTTTCTGTTTCGGCGGAGGGTTCTACATCGACCCCGTTTTCGGTGACTATCCAGTTGCAGCACTGGTCGGGGATAGTCCTGCCGCCATCGATTCGGCACTAGTCCCGGCTGACATCCCCGTGCCAGCGGCCATCGACTACTACGCCAAATTGCATCCGCCTCCAGAACGACGGGTAACGTAAGGCCAAACCGTGGTCTTTGGCTTCCGTATTCAAGCGTTTGTCACCCGCGCCTTTGTCACAGCCATAGATGGTGTGTCCGCGGGTAATCCGTCCGTGGTTGGCGAGTTGACGGTAGACGGGCAACCAACGGGGAGAAGAACATGACTGCTTCGAGTCAACCCGCACTTCTAGTCCGGGGGATCTCCAAGTCCTTCCAGGCCGTGCATGCCCTCGACGGTGTTTCTATTGAACTTCGACACGGGCAAGTGACCGCTCTGCTTGGTGACAACGGCGCAGGAAAGTCCACACTTGTCAAGTGCATCGCCGGGGTGTACCAGCCCGACTCAGGCAGTATCGAGATCGACGGGAAGAAGGTTCACATTGGCTCCGCCGACAAGGCACGAGAGCTAGGAATCGAGACAGTTCACCAAAGCCTTGCTGTCATCGACACCCTCGATGTGCCCGAGAATCTTTTCCTCAATCGTGAGATCACACGAGGTGGAAGAATCGGTGCAGCTATCGGACTACTCGATAAGAAGCAGATGCGCGCCGACTGCGCACAGACACTTGACCGACTCGATATTCGGATCCCTTCGCTGCGACGTCCGATCTCGGCATTGTCAGGCGGTCAGCGCCAAGCCGTCGCCATCGGGCGCGCCGTTGCGTGGGGTCAGCGCATCGTGTTGCTGGATGAGCCAGCGGCAGCGCTCGGCGTTGAGCAGACGGCCCGAGTACTCGATCTCATTCGCAACCTCCGGGACAATGGTGTGGCCGTCTTGCTGATCACCCACAATATGGAACGGGTCACGGCGGTGTGTGACAAGGCAATCGTGCTACGACAAGGCCGTAAATCTGCTGAAGTCGATGTGAAAGATGTTTCCAAGGACGATCTAGTGGCCTACATCACCGGCGCCAGGACAACCGAATAGTGGGCGACGCTCAAACCCAACTCGGAGTTGACGTCGGGGGAACAACAATTAAGGGAGCCTTGGTCCGTAGTGACACCGGGGTGCTCGTTAGCGAAGTGGTCACCGTTCCGACACCAGAGTACGCCACACCTGAGGGTCTAGCTTTGGCGCTTATTTCGATCTCTGAGTCCTTGCAGTGGTCAGGATCTATCGGCTGCGCCCTGCCAGGCATCGTTGGTGCACACGAGCTGCGAAGTGCCCCGAACCTCTCAGCGACATGGAACGAGCCGGGCTCAATCGATCGATTCCGTCGGCTGATGGGCGTGGAGATCACCCTGCTCAACGATGCCGATGCCGTTGGGCTCGCCGAAGTTCAGTACAGTGACGGATTGGCGGCAGGGTTGACTATTGTGTTGACGTTTGGAACCGGCATTGGAAGCGCGTTGGTCCATGATTCAATACTGATCGAGAACTCCGAACTCGGTGGACTCTATGGACCGGAAGGCAACTTTGAAGAAATTGCCTCGGGCCGATCAATAACTGAGTCTGGTCTTAGCTGTGAACAGTGGGCCCAACAAGCCCAGCCATACTTCGAGCAGATCGAAGCAATGCTTGACCCGAGGTATTGGGTCATTGGCGGAGGCCTCAGCAAGTCCTTCGAGGGCTACTTTGGACGGATAAGGGTTCGCAGTTCCATGCGGGTCGCAAGGCTTGGGGAAGACTCTGGAATCGTTGGAGCGGCAGCTGCCGCCCTCAGGCACGAAACCAGACCATCCCTGGCCTCCTAGCAGTATGGACTTGTCGATTGTGGCCGGGCCCCGGGAAGCAGCGGAAGAGGTCGCCGACCACATAGAAACGCTTCTTCGAAGAAAGCCCGCTGCTGCTTTGGGTGTAGCCACTGGTGGAACCATGGTGGAGATCTATGCCGAATTGGACCGAAGATTCGATGCTGGCCGGTTAAGCTTTGCCGCCGCATCCGTCTACCTTCTCGACGAGTACGTAGGCCTCCCAGTTGGAAGCGAGCAGTCATACTTTCACACGATCAACTCCCTGCTTGCTGAGCACACTAATCTTGCGGTCGAGCGCGTGTTTGGTCCAGATGGGGCAGCAGCTGATCCCGAGCTTGAAGCTGTTCGCTACGACGAACTGGTTTCTCGCGCAAGAATCGATTTGCAGCTGCTCGGCATTGGCCGCAACGGCCACATAGCGTTCAACGAACCAGGCTCGTCTCTGAGATCGCGGACTCGTGTAGTCACCCTGACCGCCGAAACTCAGATGGACAACTCTCGGTTTTTTCGTGACAGTGAGGTGGTACATTCTTGTGCACTTACTCAGGGGGTTGGAA